>PTEX01000035.1:4668742-4738440 GCA_003342815.1 Eudromia elegans | reverse complement strand
TTTCTTTTTTTTTCTTTTTTTTTTTCCGTTTCCGTTGTGGGCACATCTCACGCTGGCAGCCACAAGGCTGTTTGGCAAGCTGGCACCTCCGCCCCCGGAGTTTATTGCACATGCACATTTAGGTCTGCTCAGGCCTGTGATCCCGGTCCCGCTGCACGCCTCGGCTCTCCCCGCCGTCCCCACGGCTCGGGGATCCCGAAGGGCTGACACTGRAGAGCCGCCGTGCAGTACAAGTGCATGTGTGCTCTGAGCATCAGAAGTCTTGACTGGCCCTCTGATCAAAACTCAGCTGCTTCACAGTAGGGGCTTATGCATGCATTGGCCATGGTTAGTTAATGGAAATGGTTTCGAATCGTTGGAAATAAAAGGCTGCATTTGCTCGGCTCCGGCCTCTCGGCTAAGGGGAAAGGGAAGGCAGCGTGTGCAAGGGATCGCGGGCTGCGCCAGGCTTTCCCGGTGCTGCTGCCTTGCCATTGCACCRGGTACCGTGCTGTGGATCTCCTCCGTTCGCCCGAGCGACAGACTTGGCACGTCGTCATTACGGGAGCGGGAGCTCTCTGCATCAGGCAGCTGGCTCTTCGCTGCTCGCCGGGGTGACTGAACGCTTCCCGCGGGCTGGGGAGCGCTCTGCTGCGCGGCAGCAAGCACGGCCGACGCAGCAGAAGCCGTGCCGGGCCCGGTGCTGCTGGGGCAAGACCAGCACGGGGCGGGAAACCATCAACCGCTCGCATGGGAACGCGATGCGAGGCAATGCTGTTCCACTAACAGCTCCGCAAGCTGCTCTCTCTGTGCAGAACGTGCACTTCTCTTTCCCACAACAGGCTGTTTAGAGCTGATTCAGGCTCATTGAATACGCTTCGAAGCTGAAGAGGACAAAAATCCACTGGAGCTGCCCCTCGGTGTCTGCAGGCAGAACTGGAGTCTTCTGTCCTTCCACGAAAATACACGGGCACCTCCAGAAAGAGGAGAGCAGATGCCACCCTCACGCAGCGCCTTGTGGCTGTCAGCAACTGCTCGACACTGCTAAATGTGCAGGGCAAAGCCCCGGGCTTGCCAGGATGGACGCTGCTGCAGCGCCCATTGAGGAAGAGGAGCTCAGAGCGTCCCATCACCTAATCCAGAGTACAAACTGCAGCAAACAATGTTCACAGGGGCTTGTGGGGAGAGAAGGGAGGAGGTTGCTTCATTAATCGCTGGTTTCCTCACATTTTTTTCATCAGGACTATGGAAAGGATTAGTACAGGATGTTTATTGAACTCTGAGTCAACTTTTAACACTTTTTTTGTTTCTCAGAAGTGCCAAAAGAGGTGAAAAAGTACAGGTTTGGTCTATATTTTAAAAGTTTTTTTAAAAAATGGTCTTGCCTGGCCTGACATCACTCTTAGGCAATCCACTAGCATGAGCAAGCTCATAAAGGGGTGCAAGTCAGTAAGGACTGAAATGCTTGAAAAGACAACAGCAGAACTACTGACAACCAGCATAGGAAGCAAAAAAATAAATCTTGTGAAGAGAAGGTGGGTATTACATGATATGCTCACTCTGATCCCAAGCTCAGCGTACTTAACTTTATCCCGGAGATGACTGATCACCGAGCACTGGTACCTCCTGGCTCCTCATGGGACAAAGGGCAGCACATCTGGGGGTTCCTGGATCTCCATCAGCCCAAACAGGTTGGAGGGCTACAAGGCTTGGTGGGTGGCTTTACTCCTCAGGATCCGCAGCTCACTGCCTGCCAGGCAGCTGGCTGGCTGCCAGAGCTGGCTTCAAAACCTCTTGCGCAGGCAAAATTGAGTTTTGCTGCTCAGAGGATGTGGATGCAGTGAGAGCCTCAAAGGTCCCGACTGACTTTCACAGCAAGGGGAGGGAGACGGGTGCTTCACAGGTGCCCTTGGTAGCTGCTTTCACCATTGCACATGCGGTGCTTTCATATTACACCGCTTGGCATGGCAAAAGCAGCAGCAAGGGAACAGCTGTTTTGTCACTGCCTGTGATCCACGTGCTGACCTTGGGCTCACGTTGCTGGGCCAAGAGCCCCGTGGGGACTGAACAGCCTCCCCCGGACGCTCGCCCAGAGCCGGGGGTTCCTGGGCAGCAGGGTGCTACATGTGGGAGATGCAGCAGTAAGGCAGGGTCACCACCTGCTCTGGAGCTCCCAAAATTCCTGTCCCTGCAGGAAGTGTGCAATTCAGAATGAAGGAAAACTAAACTTTTTCTCTCTTTTATTTTTTCCTCCCTCTCTCTTTCTCCCATAGGAAGGTGGTCTTCTCCAACAGCTGAAGACCTTAAATGAAATGTTTAAGAAAAGTATGCATTTGCTTAGCCCAGAAGGATACTGCTGATGCAGGTACTGCTGAGTGCTGCCTGTTTTCTCATGTTGTACAGGGAGTCAGATTAATTGGCATTACCTTTAAAAGGTTTTGTTTTTCAAGATTTTAAGATTTTCAAATTATTTTCAAATTTTCCAAAGCGTAGCACATGGATTGCAGGGTCTCTCAACAAACTTCGTGTTCCACGATGAGGGGCAGAGGGGGAGCTCGGAGGTGTTGCTCAGAAAAACACCGCCGCATTAAGGGCTGCCTTTGCCTTCAGTGAGCAGCTGAAATCCCTTCCAGCCCACCGTGGGATAGCATTGCTTTTTCCAGCTCTTGCTCTCCAGCCTCTGGGAGTTCCTGGCTGGAAGACCAGAATACTGGAGACCTCACACTCCTCAGATGGGAATTGCACACCGATGGTTTTCACAGGGCTGTTCCACATAGAAATTGCTTGCATGGATAAGCCTTTTAGTAAGTTTCCTTTCCAGTGAAAGATTGATTGCTCAAGAAGACTGAGATTTGGGATTTTTTCCTGCTGCAAACTCCTGTCCTGGAATTCTTTTAAATCCCACTGAAGGGGCAGGTATCACCGAGGCTGGGTTTTACCCAGCCACAGGCAAAAATCCTTGCAAATTCAAGGAAAATGGATTGCAAGACATTTGCTGGGAACCTTCAATACGCTGGCTTGRGGAGAACCTTTTCAGACCTGTTACACTGGGCTCTTAACATAGCCAGGACTTGAGAAGGAAAACTGATTAAGGAGTTATTAAAATAATTGTTTTTCTTCTGAGAGGACATTTTCAGTAACACTTCCAACAGATGCCTGAGGCACTTGACAGCCAGTGCTTTTTATTAAGACAAGTAGTAACATGAAGGAGTCAGCAGCTTCACAAGCAGTCAAACTGATGAAGTCTGAGTCCCGATGGTTCTTTCCTATCCTGATTTTCAGGTGTGTAATGATGTCATTGAGCATATATTAGGCTCTCATCAATGTCATTAATTTGGATGGCTCTGTTCTGCWTGGCCAGCTTTGTTTGTTTTCTTTTTGCCACACCTGGAGGAACTAGGTGATTTTTGAGACATTTATTCTCTTTCTCAAGTTTGCTTGGAATTAGCTCACATACCCAGAAGTCCCCGGGGAGGGAGGGAATGACAGGCACCAAAGAGTCACATGAATTTTATCATCCTTGGAATCCRGTGTCTATGGCATGAGCTGTTTTTCCCCTAAGACACTTTATATGGCTGCCAAGCTTATTGCAAAAAGATTGAGTGATGTAACTTGGCAACCCAGCACCAGTGACAAGTGTCACATCCTATAGAGAAGAAATGCAGCAAGAGTGACTCATCTTTACATCCAGAGTATGACTTAATTTTGGCTACTGTTGAGTCTGAAGGCCAGATCTCTCCCTCTCATCTCACATGAGATCCTAAGCTCTGGCCAACCATTTTTCACCCCATGAATGCATGGTGGAACAGCTCAAACTGGAGGAAAATGAGAGGAATCTGGAATAGAAAAGACATTCTCCTACAGTTGGGGAAGCAATGTCAAATTTCCCCACATAGCAGAGGGATTTGGTTGTCACCCCACACACAACACAGTGACACGGTTAATCGCTCAGATATCCTGGAAAAGCCAAAAAGGAATTTAAAAAAACATTATCCTTTCTTCACCCCAGGCAGGATCAGTAAAGTCAGTCTTGTAGACATGTTTAGAGGCAACTAGTGATGGARTCTCCTTGGCCCTTTCCAAACAAGACTTGTGGGAGACAATGGACTTGCTGGACAACAGGCCTAAGATTTTCTTTTGAGGCCCAGTCCGGCAGACCTGTTGTGAAAACGGGCTGCGATAAATCACTACCACAGGGGAGACGGCTGCAGCCTGTGAATTATGAGCTAGGGTAGATCCGTACTTGCCCTGGGCCAGATTTGGACGATTCTACCCAGAAACAAGAGTCAAAGGATTGTTTGGAGGGGAGAAGAAACATGGGCAAGGAGGTCTTAGGCACCTCTAGAAGGAAGCAAGTGGAGGTGGAGGGTAGATCAACCTTGGGAACGCAGAAGGCGTTAAGCACTTCAGTTTACATAGCTCTTTGCTTATGCCCAGCTGGACAACAGGCCTCTCACACGTTCCCTTTCATTAAACAGGCTTCTTAGCCTTCAGATGGCTTCAGGTGACGCTCCCTGGCAGTGCAGAGGGATTTAAAGCACAAGCAAATTAGTTTGCTAATTGACTGCGAACCCTGGACTCCGCAGGCAGTGTAAGCATTCCCTGGGCCTTTCTGAACACCAGAATTTCAAATGCAGTATAACCTGTTAATGTTTAATGCCAAGAATAATGATAAATATTATGAGGYTTATCTCCTGCTCGTTCTGTTGTTTCTGCAAATAAGCTGTTATCCACCCTCCCTTACACACGCTTTGACATTATTGATCATTTACAAATTACTGATAGTTACTGATTTACCTTCTACTAAACGATGAGTTAGAAAACAGCCATTAGTTCTCTTGTTAATAAATTGAAGAACAGCTTGAGGGKKTTTTTTGTTTGTTTTAAATCATATTTACTCAAAACCAAGATGATTCATGAACTTTTTAGATCACATACATACATCTTTTTAACTCAAAATGATTCTGTGGTTTTTGAAGAATTGTCCTACCGTATATCTTATCTGTAACGTCCCCTGTTTGAGTATTTTACATTTGGATTTTCTTGGTATAAAAACTTCAGAGCTTGGTCTGTACCTTCACAAGAAAACTGGTGCTTCAGGACCCTGAAATTATTCACAAAAACAAAAACAGAACTTTTTTTTTCTTATTTTCTTYTGTAGGAGAAGACTTCAATTATCCATGTTGTTTTCTGAGGCCTCCGCATCTTCATTTTTCAACTTCTGTTTGTTATAAAGGAAAAGCATGAGGCAGAACCAAATTGTCCTCAGTCCCAAATTCTCAGAAGGGACCTCTAGGGGACAGATTCTCAGAAAATATAAATTTATAGCTCTGTTGGGGATCAGGGACTTAATTTATGAAACTATAAATATTCTGCTTAAAACTTTTCAGACAACATAGAGCATCCTGCTTACATGAGAATCATTTTTATTACTCTTCACCTCAGAAAACCTCAGTCATCCACGTTTAAAGTTCAACACCATCAATATAAATTGTTTCATGACCTCAACCCCTCCCAGGAAGCTTTGAACGTACATGGGAAACCTCCCTGACAAGACACACCAAGCTCTTTAGTCATTCCAAGACCCACTCCAAAGATTTGATCTACTTCCCATAAAGCCTGGGGAAGGATGCCCAGAAGATTCAAAGATGGAGCCATGCTGGTTTATATGAGCAGACTGGCCTGCACTGCAGATATAATTAATTTGCATGGTGCTCTGCCTAAAAGTCAGCTTTTGCTTAGAAGAAAACTTAAAGGAGACGGGAAAGCAGGACATTATACAGACCTTCCAGGAGAACTGGCTCCTATAGGACAGATATGTTCAGAYCACCCCATGCTGTTGGGGTCTGCATTAGAGCACCTGGGGAGCTGGGCTAGGCAAATGCTGAGCCCCTGCAGGACACAGGTGGTCCTAAGGACCTGGAAATGGACAGTCCTTAGCTATATAAAAGCAGGGAAAGAAGGAACCAGTGGACCCAGCTTTGATCCCTGGAAAGATCCTGGCAGCAACAATCATTTCAAGTAGTTGAAGACGATTAAAATTCCCCCAAAAAACCTAGTGTGTCTTTATCAAATAACACTTTTTCTTATCAGGCCAACCAGCTCGAGAGATGCCACAGACACGGCGGATCAGCAGCAAGGAGGATGAGCAAGAGTGCACTTACACAAGGCGAGGGTGGCGCAGGGCCTGGTGGGGCTCTGGAGGGCAGTAGCAAGAGTCAGAGCAGCCTTGGCGGAGCAGAGACCCGACACGGTGCGCTGCAGCGGGGCCGCGGAYGGGAGCGCTGGCGGGGTGGCGTCCMCCCAAGGTGAGCAGCGAGCGCTGCACGGGCGGCTGCAGGCGGAGGAGGCAGTGGAGGAGCCGCCGGCGCGGCCCGTTCAGCAGGGCGCAAAGGCTGCCTCCGGCCGGTCTCGTTAATCCCAGCAATGTGATTGGGAAGATAGCTATGCAGTGACACGGTTACGGCCAAGAACACGAGGCTCCGAGCCACCGTACCGAGCTGCCGAGGGATTGCTAACCCACAGACACCGTCCAAGCTGCAAAAAGCTGTTTCTCCCCGGACAAAGCCCGGGACACAGCCCTGGAGAGCTTGTTGTCTTGAGGCTGCGTCCTAGTCCCTGCTAATGCTGACTAATATTTACTCAGATAAACAACCTAATGGAAATCACAGGGACTTCGAAGTCCTGTTCAACATGAATCAAGTTTGCAGCATGTAGCCTGAGGTAAGGAGTTAGCTGTCTAAAAACAGGTTTAAATTACACAAGACGTCACGGTGTTGTGTTTTGCTATGCGTGACGTAACAGGTGAGGTCACATCCACAGCTCCAGCCCTTACTCTGGCCAAGTGTCATCTGCCTCGGACATGCTTTTCCAAAGTTAGAAGAGCTATGAAAAAAAAAATTGTCCTCATCTGACCCAGGCTTTTGTGGTTTGTCAGTAAGACAAGCCCCYCACCTTCTGCGGGGCATTCATTATTGTATATAGCTACAATTTTTTTTTAAGTATAACTTACAATAAAAGCAGTGCAGTAGATATTAGAAGCTTTGTTTTCCACACAACTTTTTCCTGACTCCTGTAGGATCTCTGTTTTCATTATGGTAGACTCTCAAACCTTGCTATAGTACGAGAAGGGCTTCCAGAACTTCTTGTTTCGACAACAGTCTCACCACTCAGCCTAAAGCTGATTTTAGTGTGTCCCCCGCGTGTCCCAAGCCATGCGGCTGATTCACACTGCATCCACACACACACCCTTGCTGCTTGGTACGTGACTTGCATTTCTCCTGCATTAGTCATGGAGCGTGTCTGCTCCTACCACGGCGCGGGCAATTACGGTGCCCCGGGTGATCTCCTGTGATTCACAAGTTGTCCYGTCTCCCGGTGCCGCTGGATGACTGCACCTTACCCTGCCTTCCAGGTGATCTCAGGGAACACCGGGAGCTCCCAGGAGTGACTGGATGGGACAGGAGGATGACAGGGCACTCAGCAAGGGAAATAAACTCAGGAAAATGGTTGAGCAGGTGACCGCACTTAAGCTGACTAAGGTTCTGCTGTCCCAAGGGTGCCGCTGCTGAGTCCACCTCCRTTTCATGCTGCACCTAGCAGGGCTGACTGCATGGTGCGGTTATGCCTTGGAGCATCACAAACCTCTTTTGGATACATYGCCTGACCACCAGCACTCACTCCTAAACTAAGTTAATGCCCACTRCAGCCAGGGTGCAGCTCACCTCTTAAATGGTTAAATCTAACCATTTAAACCTAGTGTGGGTATGAGTCACCTGCACTAAGCAGGTGCTGTTAGGTGCAACACAGCCTTTATGCTCCACAAGCATCCGCAGCAAACCAAAGCATCAGTCCTACGTCCTTTCCTTTAACCTTTATTTCCGTGGTATTTCACAGTTGACAGGCATGACTCCTGAGAGCATAACACAACATGCTCTTAGAAAAACTGGTTAGAAAAGGAACGCAGTATGGTCKCTGTTTATGGTGGAGAACTTCAATGTATAGATTATCTATCCAACCCAGAGGGGTCTCTGCAGGTTTCAGACGGCTCTGGCTGCGTGTGAGGCTCTGCCATCCACACTGCCCCCAGCAAGCCCAGCTYTCTCCAGCGTGAGCACAAATAGCAGTTGCTGGCAATTGTTCGAGGCACAATGAGGATTCTGTAGCGCAAAAACAAACGGTGAAAGGGGCACTGTTAGAAAATGAACCCTCCAAGCCAGGGAAGGTGCTATTTTCCTGTGTGCTTAAGCTCTGAATTTCATTTGCCTTTGCCAAGAGTAGGCTCTGGCAGCTCTAAAGTGGGGCGAGCTGCCTGGTGCGAGGAAGCCTTACACCAGTGCACGGGGCAAACCTGCAGAGAGGGGCTMTCCAAAGCCTGTGAAAGGCACCCGGAGGTGCCAAGTGCAGCACTGCACCCGCATTTCAGGAACAGCCTGGAGACCTTTGGAAAGATTCCCACTTTTCTACAGCTTCCTAGTACTTTAAATCAAAAAATCTTCAGAAAGATCATATGAAGTAGCTTCACTTCTCAAAACTTCACTTATCAAAAAAAGWGTCAGCTGCAAACTTGATTTAAAATATGGGTTTAAACTTTAGGAAAATTCTTAGAGAAACAGAACGCCTCAACAAAATTACTTTTATTAGAAAAGACCTTTTCATTAAAAATATCAGCCATTTGCGRTGTCAAGTAATTGTTCCAAACTCAGTACTCCAAAATCCAATTTATTTTTCAGAAATATTTTCAAAAAGGCTTGAAAGTCTGCAATATCTTGTTAATGTTAAAGGAAACAGCTTAAAAGCCAGCTGAAGGAGGTTTACCTCACTACATTTTGTCATTTGGCAGGGACAAATGTTTAGCCTTCACATATTCTAATCTCAAGCTAAAGCACAGACAATGCCTACAAATAAGATAGGTGACACTCTCCATGCTGTGCTCTCTTCCAGGTTGCTTGTGGCTGCACTTAACATCTCTGATACCTGTGATGGCACCGCAGCAGGTCGTCAGCAGGTGAGAAGTGCTTAACATCCAGGAGCAAATTATTCAGGAGAAATTATTTTCTTTCCCTCTCACCCTCTGTGCTGCCTACTTGCCTTCCTTCTGGCACCCACTTTATACCTCTGGTCCTTATAACTCTGAGTGAGCCATGGCAGGAGAAAAAACATGGGAGAAGCGCAAAGAGTTGAAGGGAAGGGAATCATCAGCTGGCACAGGGGTTTCTCAGCATCCAGTGCCCACACAAGTACTGGGCCATAGGGGAATGACTTCAATTTTACCCCTCTTCACAATACTGCTTGTAAGGCCCTGCCAGCCCTCAGGTGTGGTTTTTGTTTTGTTTTTTTTTCTCTCCTTTTTGAGCAATGTTTTAACCAAATATGTTTCAACTACAAGAAGAAAATGAGAAATCAAGGGAACTGCAGAGAAATCTTAATATAAATTTAATACTTTGAAAAGAAAATTTCACTATGAGAGAGGCAAAAGCCCTTCACAAGGGAGCCTGGGGAATCTCTGTCCTTTGAAGATATTTAAAACTCGACCAGGCCCCTGTGCAGCCTCATGTAACTCAGGAGTCGGTCCTGCTTTAACCAGGGCATTAGACTACGTGTTGTCCTGAGGTCCCTTAGGGCCGAACTAGCCTATCATTCCATAGGTGCCGATGGACACCTATGATGACAAGCAGGAGCTGAGGATAGTGCAGCTGTGAGAATGAGAGAAGGGCAGCAGATGGGTGAACAGTATAGGACTGGTATCCTAATTTATTTCCCTGATGACTCTGCTGAACTTCAAGACGAGCACCAGAGCAAAAGGGATAAAGAGTTCATCTCCCATAAACTGACGAGGCTGCACAACGCAAAACAAAACCCAAAAGCCCCAACACTCTACAAGTCCTGCTGAGGCAAGGAGTCAAGAGGGGCCCGCAGAGAGAGCCCCCAGCCAGGGCAGAGGTCTCGGTTCTGCTGAAAAGGGGCAGGGCAGCCCTCAGCGGCATCATGCCGCCTCCACTCCCGCGCGGTGGTGCACAGCACACTGGGGTGGTTCTAAGAGGACAGGGGGTGGAAAAAAAATCCGAGAGAGACTTTTTTTGCCACATAGGGAGGAGAGGTTCATCACTTCAGAACAACAGAAGAAATGAAAAGCCAGGAGAATTACCCCTTGGGAAAGTCGAGTACACTTTAATTACAGCATATTAAGACAACACATGTTTTCTCAGTAAAAAGGTTGCATTTTTCTTCTCCTGTGATTAATATACAGAGGGCCACGTGTGTCCAGAAGCCCTAAGAACTATAGAAGTTTTAACTTCAGCTAACTACTTTGTAAAAATAAACAGTATTACTGACAATCCAAAACTTTTCCATTAATTCTTTTAAGACAGATCCTTTGTGATGTACTACATCCACACAGAAAGTGACAGTTGCCTTGGCTTTGGAGGAGCAGCCCTTTCTCCGTTTGAAAGCACAATCCAGAAAATGAGAAGAAACAAACAGGATTCCATCTGCCAAAGTAAATAAGAGATACTCTCCTTCAGAATATCAGATACTAACGTCACAGGAAATCAGGATAAATAATGAAGGGTTCTGCTCAATACAAGACAGAACAACCTGCCCTTCCTAACTTGAAGTTATATTTACTAACATCTATATTTTATCTGTTTAACACAGAATTGCACTAATAGGATAGCCCAGAGAACAGCACACACATTGCAGTATGTCTCTCTAGCCAGGTTGTTTATTCCAGAGTTACATAGTTCTGCACTTTCATACTCACATCACTCTTCAGGGACAGAGATTTTTTTTTCTAGCATCACTTTTGGATGTAGAAATTTCAAAACTTCAGGAAAGGGAGAGAAAAGAAGTAAACTCCCACACTGCTTTGATGCTTTCCGAGTATGAAAAATGCAGGCTTCATTTGTTAGAAGCTGCAGTCAAATTAGCATTTAATTACATTAACATTTAACGCTTAAAATGTCAAGAAAGGACTGAAAAAAAAAATCAGAACTTCGAAGTGAGAGAGATCAGAACCAAACCAAGTTTAAATGTCTGATTTGGATTCCCAGTGAAGATCTTCCCCTACTTTCCTCACTTCAAGGCACACAATAAACACACTCTGCATTATATCTGCATTGCCCCAGATTCTAAAGAAGTTGCAGCTAAATCAAACTCAACCACTAATTCCAATTTGTTTTGTTCTCTGGGATGTTATTGGATAATGCAAATTGCAACGTGAGTAAAAGAGACCATGGTCTTCAGTGGTGTCAGGACTATCTGCCACACTCCTTTTACCCAGGGCACTTGTCAGAGGAGGAGCTTCCATCCTCCAAGGGCAGTAGGTGCTCTGAGGGCTGATGCAGCAATTAATGATGGGTCTGCATGACAAGGAAGGGCTCTAGAGAAGCTGTGTCTGTTCAGCACCTTGTTGCTTGAGCCACATAGCTCAAGACTTAGATCTTGAGGAGATCTGTGGTCTTTCACACTGGGGAGAGACTAGACATGATCAAAGCTTCCAGCTGAGAGAATAAAGCTGTCTGCTCATATACCTTGACAGTCCCTGCTAATGGAAGAAGTCCTATGCCATCATTTTTTAATTGTGCAATTTTTGCAAGCAGTTGCTATATAGAAAAACTCCAGTTCTGACAAAGAAAAGGCCATACGGAGCCTTGAAAAAGGCTCCTTATGTGGAAATTTCTTATTATCCCTTCAAATCTGAGTGGAGATCTTTACAAAGCACAGTCTGTACAGCACACAGTCTGCCAGACACCAAAATCAGAACAGTCTCTAGAAAGGGCAGTAAAAGCCTGTCCTTATGTGTTGCCTGGTGGATTGTGGAAAACCTGGGATTTCATAGCAAAGTGAAATTGCACAGAGAACAAATTTGCAAATTGATTGTAAAACTCACTATAGTGAGGATTTCCTCACAGCGTCTTTGCGACAGATGTAAATGTCGTTAATCCCTTTTCACAACTGAAGAACCAGAGGATAGAATGAAACACCTGAAGCCCCCAAGGCTTTCCCCTCATTCCTAGCACTGCTCAATCACATGCATCACCCCCAGATAACCAAGTCAGGCCAGAACAGACAAAAGAGAACACGTGGAGACCCAGTTGTTATGGGAAGAGTTGTCTAGGCTCTGCATTAAGCCTGCATTGATCAAAGCAAGTATTTTCCTCACCCTCTCATGTCGGGCCCCCCAGTATTACAAAGTAATACCTATAAATTGGAGTTTCTCTACGGACATGTTCATTACTTTGATTCATTACTGTACTGTAATGGCTCTTGTCACGGGCATGTATTGCATTTCAATCATGGCTCGTGATGTTTTATTTCTGTGCTACGAAGTCTTGCACACCTGGCTCTTAGATTAATATATTAACAAGATAAAAGTATAACCCTTAAGGCTTCTTAGATAAAAAGCTTAGCTATGGACAGGCTTTCTGATATCCTTTTTATCCCTCACTATGTCAGAATATCATCTAAGTCTTCAGTGAAAACTCCTACTCAGTGCTTAATTCTTAACAGATAGGATAATATTTATTTTATTTGGGAGATTAATTTTAAATGAGTTGACATGTAACAGAATGGAGCTCATGCACTGTATAATGGTCTCCTACTGTGTGATAAATGATAGAGTACAACCAAGTAATACGAGGCAATTAAAGAAAAAGSAACACATCTCTGGAAGCTGGCACCCTGTAACTCCGTGACTAAACAGCCAAGAGAGTGCCTGTACCTTCAGTTACACATAACCATAGTGCAAAGCGTGACAGGGAATAGCCCAAGCACGCACCAGGAGGAGCATTGCCAGCAGACCGAGGGAAGGGATCCTGCCCCTCYGCTCAGCCCTGGTGAGGCTGCACCTGGAGCATTGGGTGCAGTTCTGGGCTCCCCAGTACAAGAGGGAGGTAGAACTTCTAGAGAGGGGTCCAGCGACGAGAAATGGTGATGATTAAGGGACCGGAACATCAATCGTATGAGGAAAGACTGAGCGAGCTGGGCCTGTTTAGCCTGGAGAAGACTGACAGGAGATGTGATCAATATGCATAAATATCTGAGGGAAAGATGCAGGGTAGAGGGGGCCAAATTCTTCTAGGTGGTGTCCTAGGGGTAATGGGTACAAGCTGAAACACAACCAGTTCCACCTCCATGTGAGGAAGAACTTCTTTACTGTGAGGGGGTCAGAGCCCTCGAACAGGCTGCCCAGAAATGTGGTGGAGTCTCCTTCTCTGGAGATCTTCAAAATCCGCCTGGATGCCACCCTGTGCCCMGTGCTCTAGGGGTCCCTGCTGGAGCAGAGGGTTGGACTAGATGATCTCTACAGGTCCCTTCCAACCACAACAATTCTGTGATTCTGTGATGCAAAAATTCGATCTAATTCTAAGGCAGTGAGTAGGTTTTGCAAGACACACAGTGGTCCTCCCARCTACCACATGCTCCTATCCATGAAACCATTCAAGATGATGTAGTGCAGCTGAATATACTGGAAGAATCAATCTTGTATCAGGCATCAATTTTCATATAGTAAGCATTTCAAGCAGTTGCTTTTCTCACAGTATGTGCATAGTCCCATCATCTCTGATGACCTAGCAGTCCTACATGCAAGCCTTCCCCTTTCATCCCACAAGAAGTCCTTTCTGGAAATTTCTATCTGCCTGGCTGTTATGAAGCTGTGTGCTGAGAACACAACCTGCTCTAGTGCAGGAGCTGTGACCTGCCCCATTGCACTTTAGGGGAAGCAATGCACCCAAGAGCTATTGGCATTGTCCTCCTAGAGAGAAGGTCCATGCTGCAGCCACAAATGTTGGTGAAGAACCTGGGGACATATGGATTAAGGGCCATGATGACAGAGCAGGAAAGCATTACATCTCCTCCTCAATTATACTGCAGAGTATGAAAGAAAGCTGCATATGGGGATGCAGAGCTAAGATAGCCCTGACTCCTAGTTTCACATCTTAGCTAAGGTGTCATATAGTCTAAGTTGTGATAGAASTTAAGTTTTCTCACCAAGCCATAAAATTAGTCATAACACAGAGAGTTCCAATTTATGCTTCAAAGCTATTTTTGTTCACTGGGAACTGTTTTTTCACAGGCTGCTATAACTGAACCACAGGTATGACAAGTCTTATTATGATGTTATCTGTAAAGAGCTAGAGATAGTGACTTTGTTTCAGAGAAATAAAAGACAGGTTTTTACCAAGAAACAAGCCATTAAAAAAAAAACCAAAACACCCTAAACTAGGGAATTCATGAGGCTACAATCTTCTTCTTCCTAAGCCAACATTAATTCCCACAGAAGTCACCTCATTATAAAACTGAGAGTTAAAGACAAAATTATAGCAATGGTACATATTGGTAACTTCCAAGAGTCCTATTCTGGACAGAAAGCATGGGCAATGCATGGGAAAAAAAGAATTTCTGGTCTAAGTATCCAYCTTTGGCATCCTTGCCCAAGGCAGCTGGTTTCTGCATCCATCTTCCTGCTTCACAGTCTCACCTGCTTACCTAGCCATACATAGCCACGTAACTTTAGAGCACAGAGAAAGCTGGGATATAGTCATCTTGTATCTTGCCACCAAGGAGAACACATACAAGATCCCACACAGTTACCTGACCCTGCAGTTCTTCATTTGCAGAATGCTCCAAGAGTAGCTTTTCCTTCCCACCTGGCAGACAGACTAGCTSCTTGTATTGGCCTCATAATGTAAAACAACTGCTCAGTCTCCTTTTGCCAAAGGGACACCTCTGGCAGAGGAGCTAGGCAAGAGCTCTGTCCTCATACAAGATTACAAACTCTGATGCTCAGAGCACTAAATTGCATCTCAACATAGTAGCACATACATGAACACAAGACACTCAAAACAAAGTGACATTTTTACCTCCAATAAACTCCATCTTCAATTATATTTAAAAAAAAAACACCTTTGAAAACTTTTCCCAGTTTTGCTCCCAGAAGTTCTCCTCAAAAGCAGCCAACAGCTGAGCCTTAAGGACCACTGTGATTAGCAGTGGCCTATGCTGAGTTGGAAAACGTGGTGCTTACAAAGCCAACAAGTATCTTGCATCTCATGCCATTAGGAGATGTTTTCCTGTGGTGTTTAATGAGCTGGCACAGGGCTGGTTTTCAGTGGGAGTAACTCATCTTGCTAAGATTGCTTGGCAAGCCTTTGTGAACACAAGACTACTCCTTTGTCCTTGTTCCCACTGCATTTAGCCCTGTCTGGGAGCAGCAGAGGCTACTGTAATATGAATAAGAAATAATCCCACTGTGTGGCTGACACCAGCAGGGCTCATTGCCCTGTGGTAAACAAGGTGATCATAATTCTCTCAGCCCTAATGGGGATCACCAAAATGTCCCAGCTGGTAGCTGCCCTTTCCCTTCTGACARGATAGTTAGCCCCTGGAAAGGAAATATATTACTGAGGTGATCTCTTTTGACAGCACCTTACCACCTTGTTAGGAGTCAATGCTCTGTATTCAGCATTTCCAAGCACATTTCARAATAGTTTGGGTATTTAACAGCAAGCCATGAAGTCAGCTCTGATAGCATAAAACATGATTTACTACAGGAAAGTTTCTGCTTTCAATGACTGCAAACCCCAGGCAAATAATTGTTTTGTTCTCCATGATTAGCCATATTATTTTGGGTTATACAGTCTCTCTGTACTTATAAATAAACCCACTTTGTTTACCAATTATTTTAAGTATTTTCAGGAAAGGGAAGGAAGAAAACTCTGGGAACATTGGGACTGCCTGTCTGCTCTCATTAGCTCACTARTTATTTCACTGTAATTCAATTGTTTCCCTTTTCCATCCAAGATAAGAAGATTGCAGCAGCTGAGTAATAGCTTAAGGAGTCCCTTTTCCCTTCCTCTTCATTTTTGCTCCTTTTCTTCCCTGCCTCTGCACCACTCCACCTTCTATTTATGATGTACTCCGTTGAGGGGGATGCTTGCTGTGYGTTGATTCAGAATTAAAAATACTCTCTCCTTCTTTTTCATGTTGTTTGTCTTTCTTTTTATCAGCTGTTGTTTTGCATGACGGGTACATTGTGAAAGCAAATCGGATGTGTCTAATGYGATTCAAGTGAATAAAATCTGCAAGGGCGTGACCTATTTCTGAAAACTTAAGATATTTTAATACCCAAATCTGTGAACRCTCTAGACTTCATCAAAGTAAACGCCTTGAAATACCTACCATCTTTAAGTGATCTTTACTATAGCAATAGGAGCACGAGGCAGCGATGTAGATCTTGTGTGCACGAGTATTCTTATCAGAGGCTGAATGGCACAAATGGTTTCCTTCAGCTTGGGGTTTGTTACCAAATCTGCATTGAGTGAGCAAGATGAGTAGATAATTTGGCCCCATTTAGCCAAAGGCCACCTGCCATCTGTGTGGCTTCACCGTGGCCAGAAGTACAAGCAGAGTGGCACCTCTAAGGGGATAGGGGCAGACCTCCCATTAGCATTTGAGTCTACTGCGATAGCTCAGGCTTCCTCTTAGCATGTACCTGTAGGCTCTGCAGGCTGTGAAGATGCTCTCAGCAGCTAGCAGCAGATGAACTTCATCAGGAGAGYGCACAGACAGAAATGCACCTTGGTGAACTGCAAACCCCTGGACTGAAGCTGTGGTTTTGCATTAGGATTGCTGAAATGGGTTAATATAGACATAGAGGYCACGGCAAGATGAGAATTTCATGTGGCATACGTGTGCCAACAGTCACCCTTTGAATGTCTGGTCAAACTGGAGAAGCTCTCTGTCTGTTGGCTGGAGAGTTTGCATCCTTACTGTGCAGCATCTCCAGAAAATCCGTGCTAAAGGAGCATTTCCTTGACCGCCCATTGCAGCAGTGCCYGGTGGAGTTTTGCCAGGGAGATTCCCTTCTGAAATAGGAATCTCTGGCTATCTTTGGAATCACTAAGTAGGAAAAGCATCATTTTTAACAGGGGGCCTTGTCMCAAAATGAGTGCCGCAGGGTCTCTGCAGAGCTCCTGAGTGTCACTCTACTCTAAAATACCAAGGCCAAACATGTCCTCAAACTAGCCCCGGAGAAGACAARCAAGTCAAAATGCTCTGCTGCATTCACATCCTTCAAGCTCTTGCACACTTCTTTTTGCCAAAGAGAAATGTCACTCCCCAAAGGAAGCTCATCATCCTGGCRCTATCTCTGACATCAAAGGCCTGATGGGATGAGGTACCTTCTCGCTGCAAGTCTCGTCTCCAACACGATTAGATGACTATTAAAATGGGTTTCGGGGACGGATCCTAGCCAGGTYTCCCGGGGAAAGCCTCCAATAATTTCAAGGCTTCAGCTCTGCTGCAAAAACACAATTCTTATCTGCAGCCTGGTGTTTTTCTGGCTCCTTGTCAGAGAGGTGTCAGGGGAGAGAATTTCTTTCCACTTTCTCTCACTCCAGCTTCACTTCAGCAATTGAATAATTGCTGCAGGTGTCTCTCAGTGTCACCTAGTTCATCTGGTGAGGTGGCTTTCTTTCACTGACAGATCCAAGAGCAGGTTGCTGAGAAGTGACTTTATTCCACTACTRGATTCACTCAGGTAATGGTCCAGGCATGAAGGAAGGTGGTAAGGGGAGTTTAAATACAACTTTACTTTTAAAAAAAGAAAACACATCCAAGCTTAAATGGGATTTAAAGTACACTTTCCTCAACCAGGGTGTGTTGGACCAAACAGCATGAGAATTATAGTTTAGCTTAATTTTAAAGCTAAAGTGATCAGTATTTTTAAAGATGAATTGATCATTCCACTGCTTTACTTGGCGCTGCACTTCAGAGCTTAGGGAGGATCCTTCCACATGGCAGAGCTGTATCCTACCCCAGCTGCTCCTCCTGGAGCTTGTACTCCCACATATGCCTTGTTGTGAGAAGAGCTCAGGCCTGCCATGCCGAAATCTCACTTTTTCTCCAAGTGTCAGCCACACTCCTTGTGCTAAACCACGGGTTCAAGGCTAATGTTCTCCCATGTTGCTTAACAAGTTATCGTTAGGAGCTGAACTTCAGCAACCTTCTCCATGCATGGCAAAGCCCACAGCAACAGCAAGGTACTGAGGTTTAACCTACCAGGAACAACACACTATTTGCAGAAGCAGACAGCAGGATGAGTGGATTGGTTCCAAGATGGAGGGAAAAACCCTTCCTCAACACTAATTGCATGTAAGGAACAGCAAACTTAGAGATGCTCAAAATGTCCATGCTTTTATCTTGTTTGTCAGCATGGGCTTTCTCAGAGAACTGTAATTTTTCAGACCTGTGCTTGAGGATGAATTAATGTACAGAATAACATGCTTTTGGTGAAGCTGAGGAAGAGGAGGGAGGAAAAGATGAGGAAACAGTGGTGGAAGAAAAAAAAAAGCCGTCTCTGGCAGTGTCAGAGTGAGTAAGTCCTTGCTTACTGTAATCAGATTCAGTGCCGAATTTTCACAATACCCTYCCTCCTCCATGAGTGTTTTTGGAGTCTTTTTTGCTTCCCTAACTCCCATCAGTGTTGTGAATTGGTAACACGTGTCCTCCCAAGCAACACTGCCAGSCCYGCAGAGAGGACGTGGGTGCAGTGGGAAGAGTGACTGTGCAAGGCACGAGAGATGAYGRGTCCTGCTGGGCCTGGCTCAGGCGGGCTGGGCCGCCAAGAGCAACACCCAAAGGAGGATGGAAATGCCGTTTTAAGAGAGTGTTTAGAAACTGCCAGGGCTATCTGAAACAGCCTCAGCAGTGAAGTAACATCGGGGTCCAGCTTTCAGACAGCACATGCTGCAGTGCCTCTGGTGCAGCAAAGCTCTCCCCAGGGCTGCATACTTCTTAAGGGGAGCACTAGACCTTGCTGACATAGTGCAACTTTGACACCAGGTTTCCAGAAGGAGTGTTAATGTCTATCGCTAGCAAGGGGTATGGATTATCTTGCAAGAGAGGAAGACTGGGTAAATCCTTGCTGCTGTCCTTGACTGGATGGAAGCGGCGCTGCGCAGAGCGTTGCACCGAGTCTTGGCAGTGCTGAAGGAAATTATTCTTCATGTTCTGAAACCAGGCAAGACCACTTACTTTGCACATTTCTGGTCACGCTTGGTGACAAGCCCCAAGGACCTCCCAAGGAGGAGGAGAAGAGACACTCACTGCAAAGGCAGAGCGTGTGCCTGGAAGCCAGAGAAGCTGCTCGTTCCAGATGTCACTGCTGACTTTCTGAACGACCTTGGCGTGCAGGGGTGTGACAGTAACTAAGACCTGGCTGACCAGAGGCTACCGAGACATTCTTTCCATCACTACTGCAGGGAAAGCAGAGAGGTCCAAAATGGTGTCCTTCCAAGAGAGTGACTAACGTGGACCCCTGCAACAGCCACTCTCACTGCTGCTGATTTTCCTGCATCCATCTAATACACCTGCAGTTCCCAGGTCTATGAACATGTAGCCTGTAGCATTTGCAGGATACCCAGCAATGTTATACAGAGGCAGGATTATCCTGCAGGCGTAAGTGAACTTGTCTGACCTAATCTCAAGTGCCCTCAGATAACTAGACATGGGACATTCATCTCAGTTTCATACATTTCTTATTGCAGAGTTAAAAAAATAGTATGCAATAAGCAAAGAATACAGTGGAAAATGCTCTTCAGAGTTTGAAGCAGGCAATACATTTATGAGATTAGAAGCTATGTGGGTAAAGAGAAATATTCTGATAAAGCCATAATATGAAAAGCTGTCTCTTGAAAAACTTCTGTTGGCTCTCAGAAGGAAAGCGGAAGCTTATTTTGTCCCTGTATCCTAAGTTGCACGCTAGCTAGAGGATGCACTCGTTCTAGATGGATGGGACACTGTTGAAAAACACAACATTTTGAAAGCCCTGACTTCCTAAGGCTCTCCCACCATCAGCACTTGCAGTCACGGGCCAGCCCGCTTCTCCCAGACGCCCTGGCTTATGGCACCGTTGGTCGCTCACCTGCTCTGAAGGCACGTTTAACTTTCAAGCTGGTTTTCAATCCCATTGGAGGGTGCAAAAGTGTCTGAAGTCGGTTTTGCAAGAGGAGAACTGAGTTGCGGGTGGATTAAGCAACCTGCCCAAAGCCACACAGCTGGTCAGTGAGAAAACTGGAAATAAAATCCAAGGCTTTTCATGTCCAGATCAGTGCTCTGTAATCTTAAATGAGCCTTGCTGCAGGGAAGCTAGCCAGACAYTTTCCAGCCCTTGAGACCCTATCCAAATATTTTTCTACATGTTATTATAAACRTGATTCTGTCCCCGGTGATGGGGGTACACGCTTGTTTTCTACAGTATCAGTATTTTGCTGTCGGTGCCTGGATGTGGATCATCTTCATTCTTCGACATAATTACATAAAAGGTTAAAGCAATATTAAATAATTCAGAATGGTCAAATTTGAGACATCTTTATGCCTTTTAGCATAACCGCTTCTCATTATTYGAGTTCCAAGAATGCTGAAGGAGAATATTACGAGCTCGAAAATGCAAGCATGTCACAGGCTGCTTTATGGGCAGCCTTGTCATGTTGCACTGACTGTGCTAACCAGTACAGATTTCCGTGTGATATACTGGTTTTCTTGTCATTTTGTTCAGAGGGCAGAATAAAATTCAACATCAGTGCAGCTGTCCAAAGAAGCAAAAATAAAAATAGGCTGTCCTACAGGCAAAAGCTCCAAGGCAAATTTTTCTTTTATGTTTGAAGCTACCAAAACCAGTTCTGGTCACTGAGGCCACGAGATACTTGTATTAAAATGGAGGGTTTAGACATATTGCTGAGCAGAAGTAAATGGCAAAAATTAAAGTGCTAGATTTGAGGCTTGAAAGACACATATGGAACAAGAATAAAACCAAGTCCCAGGTAGCTATGACTGAAAAAAAAAAGACTACTGGGAGCTTCATGAGCTGTCAGGATCCTCTCCTGCTAGCCCAAAATACGTTTTGCAGCAACCTTCTTGCTCCATCCTAGGCTTAGCCTTCTCCTCTCTGCTTCCCTGGAGCCCTTAGCAAGGGGTTATTTGCCCTCAGTGTGGCTTCCTCGAGCCCCTCTGCTCCAGGCCAAGCTAATTCAGCTCTCTGCTCTAGCCTCCCTATCTATAAAACGGGATTAGCAGAACTCACTTATCTGAAGAGCTGTTGTTTGACTCAGAGGTTGCTCATGATGAACTTTGAATGTTGTATGAGTTGTGGGGAAGTGCAGGATGCTGAACTTCATTGGATTTTGAAGCTCTGTTGCAGGGTTTCGGGGGCACATCTCTTGTGGAAACACAGCATTACACTAAATTATTGAGGAAAATATAGCCCAAATCCTCTGGCTAATATATGTTGTACATTGTGGGGAATATAACCTATAGGCTTTAGGCCAATAAGAATTGTATAGATTAAGCTGAAATTAGCTCAAATACTCATAAACCCCTGGAAGATACATCACTTTAAATGCTCTTTTGATAGAAATTTGAGATTGAAAATAAATTCTCTTGAGCTTCCCGTCCTTTTGCTAGGAAAGAAGCATAGAGACCTGAGCAGATTTGGGGCTTCACCACTGAAAATTCCTCTCTCTCACTTGACATTCCTGCATTTTCCCTCCTGGCTTGCCAGGGAAGCGTCACTGGTTTCGGATTTCTAACATCTGTCTGGCTTTGGCAAATTCCATCTCTAATCTATTTGGGGACAATAAAGATGATCTAGACTTTGCGAACATGAACTTACTTGAATCAAGCTTAGAGGCAGGAGGGATTTGAATGTCTCTTCCACTTGCTAAGTTAAATCCTACCACAGCCCTCACTTTCATGGTTCTTCTACAATTCCTATCATTTTGCAGTTTTTCCTGGTCTGGACTGCGCAATCTGCCCAAGGTAATTAGGTACTTTTAAGGGGAAATTGTTTTTTTTTTTTAATATCTCCATGCCCGTGTACTTCGACAGCCAATTACACCCAGATGTGGTTCTTCTTCCACGTCCTCCCAGCGCCTGCCCTTTGCTGCTCGCCTCTCCCAGCAGCAAGAACAAACGCCCAATGCTTTGGCTGGGGAGCAACACCACATGTTCTGTCTTCCCAAAACATTTCCTGCCCGTGAGGACGAAGCAGGAGCACAGCTCTCTAGGACGACACAGGAGGATTCAGCTTGGGAAGGTGGCCTTGGAAACTCGTATTTAAGGGAACCGTAGCAGTTCCCTGAAGCGTCTCCTCTGAGGACTGAAGATGAGGAGAATAAAACTGCTCGTTCAGTTTAAAGAGGTCCATTAAATTCCCATTTAAGAATTTCTCTGGAGGTAATTCAGCATTATCTGTAAACGTGGATTACTGACTTTGTGAATATTTTATGATTTCTATTAGTCATTGATATTTTTAGAAACATAGGCCATAAAAAATTTAAGTCATTTTGCTTCGGTTCTGCTGTGGTGCCAGAGATCTTTTCCTCTAAATTATATTTCATTAGAGCCTTGTGAAGTTGAGGAAAGAAACTGGAGTGAAGTTAGATCGGAGAACTGTCTGGGCTATAATGTTTCTGTGAAATATAGGYCTTCCAGGGTGCATAGCTGTGTGCAGAGTTCCCTTAGCCGAGTAGAAAATCCTCCATTTCAGATCCCCTCTCAGCACCGGTTGTCATAAATACCTCCCTTTTCACACAATTCGTTTCGYCAAGGAAATTCTTTTTCTAGATAAAAATGCACCTCTTAATTTTAAGCCATAAGTCATATGCTAGCTTYTCTAATGCTCCTTTTTTTTTCATATGTCAGATATTCCAGCTGCATTGGCTGCATTTCAGTAGGAGGAAAATACATGTGGTGCTTAGGAGCCTGGCGAGAGCGGGAGTGAGAGGGGCCACCTTACTCTAACAGCTAAGCCTATTTTCCTGCCCTGGCTCACAGCCTGSCTAGTAGCCCTTAGGCTACCAGCACTAGGTGTGATACTTTTCCCCCAGAGTCGTTCATTCAGAACTGCAGTTTGACTCCTCAGAGCCTTGGGCCTCTTCATGCTGCTTGGTAGCCCAAATCACAGGGATCTCAGGTGGGCAGGGAGTCAAAAGACGAGCAGGGGCCCAGCCCATGAACCTGACAACATTACACTGCCCCCAGACACTCACTGCTTCTTTTGCTGTTAGCTTTCTGTCTTCTGAGCAATTACGGTCAGGTCAGCTCAGCTCCGTGGGACCAGATAACTTGCCTTCCAAAGAGAAAACTACTGAAACCCAAGAAACTAAAGTTGTGCTAACATTCRTGAATGCAATATTTGAGAACGAGCCCGCTCTGGACGTGTCAGCGCTGCCAATGCCACCAGCACCGCAGCTCGCCAGGCGGACAGAGCTCCTCGCCATACCATGGGCAGCCGCGTCGCTACCCGGGAATGCCCAACCGACCCACGAGCTGCAAACGAAACCTAGGAGCTGCTGCCGAGTCCCTGCTCTTCCAAAGCACAGTGCGGCCACGGGCAGGCTGGAACCTATTAGGTAGTGTTTTCCTTCAGAAATATCATTGTTCACAGCTGCTGAAAGCGCCTATACGCCGACTTCCAAATATAGAAACCATATGTCCTACATATAGCTTCCACCATGCTCCTGTTTTTCCACAGTCCTCTTTATATCTTCCAGACCTGCATTCTTCTTTGAGCTTTACGTTAGCTCCTAAAAYGGACTCAGAGACTCCGGAGGCTGATGATGGAAAGTTGCTGCTTTTTTAAAGCCAGCACGAATACAGCAAAGGAATATTTAAACCAGCACTGCTTGTTATTCTGGAGTGCTCTGAGCCCATTTAGGTTAGGAGTGCAGTAGAAACGGCTGGTAGGAAAAGCATTTAACATGGAAAAAAAGGGAAATATATATTTAAAAAAAAAAAGGATTATAAATCTTTGTTTGATTTGCTGGATCTGGCAGAGTCTCTCCTTTCTAAAACTCTTTGCAGCTTATGCAGTTTTAAAAGGAATATGTTCTGCAAACCATGAAATTGCAGCTGATTTTAACATTGATGTTTGGTCTATAGACAGAATCACAGAATGGTTGAGTTTGGGAGGGACCTCTAGAGATCATCTAGTCCAACCCCCTGCTCCAGCAGGGACCCCTAGAGCACGKGGCACAGGRTGGTGTCCAGGCGGGTTTRGAAGATCTCCAGAGAAGGAGACTCCACAAACCATCTGGGCAGCCTGTTCCAGGGCTCTGTCCCCCTCACAGGAAAGTTGTTCTTCCTCACATGGAGATGGGACTGCCTATGCTTCAACTTATGCTTCTTGTCCTGTCACTGGTCACCYCCGCAAAGAGTTTGGCCCCATCTTCTTTACATTCTCTTTACATTTGTACATGTTGACCAGATCCCCTTTCAATCATCTCCAGGCTAACCAGGTCCAGCTCGCTCAATCTCTCCTCATACAATAGATGTTCTAGTCCCTTGATCATCTTGGTCACTCATCTCTGAACCCTCTCCAGCACCTCCACGTCCCTCCTGCACTGGGGAGCCCAGAACTGCACCCAGTACTCAAGGTGCGGCCTCACTAGGGCTGAGTAGAGGGGCAGGATCCCCTCCCTCGACCTGCTGGCGACGCTCCTCCTGATGCAGCCAGGATCCCATTGGCCTTCTTGGCCATGAGGGCACATTGCTGACTCATTGAGAGAGTCAAGCCAAAACATGGCAATCCTTATGCCATTGCTGTCTTTGCAGTCCTTTTTTCTTTTCCTATGAAGTCAAAAAAAGTAACCTCCAAAGGCAGATATTARTCCCGTTGTTCTATGACAGGAAGACAAGAAGGGTGAAAATAACCCAAGTCCTTTACTGTCAATGCTATGGATCCAATAGAGTGGGACCTCCTCCATGGCCCTGCATGAAGTTGTTGTTCTTTGCACTTTGTCATAGCTACAGGGTAGGGGACCCTCTCCATGCTTTTTAGCTTTTAGCAATCTCCTGAGGAGTGCATCGTATATCCACAAACTACATTTTACAGATTCCCCCGATAGCTGAAAGAAACCACACAAAAATATCCCTGCGCTTAATGAGGCGTCTGGATGCCTCTTCCCTGTTAAGGACGTGAAAAAGCATCTGCTGCCTTCCCTGTGCTCAAGTTTTCTCCCATAATTTGTGTCAAAAGCTTAGGTTCAAGCCATTGAGGTTAGCTGGGCACAAACCCAGGGTCAGTCCCTCCAGGCTCTGGTCTTGATCAGTCTCTGCCAGGAAAAGGGAGTCTGAGCTGATAACAAGGTTTCTTCATGTTCTTTTTTCATCATTGTGGTTATACTGGCCGCCTAAAACATTCATGTGTCTTCTTAGAATTAGAAAAGAAACAAGTGAGGAGCAGTGGTAGGTCTAGCAGCCTCAGGGAAAAAAAGAAAAAGAAATTTAAAAAGCACCTCAAAGGCTATTTGGGAATGTTTTGCTACTTATATGTAAATAGATAAAAGCCAGTCTGTGGCAGCATACTTACTGCATAAGTTTTAGAGCAGCCTGATTATAGCTTATCTTAAATCCTTTCCCAAATGACACAAACTGGAAAAAGGCAATCTCAATCATGTGTCAGACTAAGCCTATGCAAGTAGATGTTTAAGTACRTGCATAGTTCCCCCAGGAAGACCAAACCTAAGAAATGTACTCAATAATGTCCAGGAGGAAAGGGAAAAGCTTGTGGAATATGAGTAAATGAAAAGCTGTGGGTAATACAGGCCTTGGGACAAGAGCACACAAAAAATATGCATTTCAAGCCCAATTTTTTCTTCATGTAAGTTGGCAAAATTCCCCAGKAACTGTCATAACAGCAGCCATGTGCACTAGCAATTCAATCCAATATGTTTTCATGTATATTTTAACAATAATTTTTTTGAGGTGAAAGAAAAATCAAGTTGCGTTTCATGACTCAGCCAGTCACAGTGTGTCAAGACTTTGTGCCATGGAGCCTCTTCCTCCCCCTGGTGCTCAAGAGCGAAGACTTGAACCCCCATCTGGTCTTTTGCTGCACGACAGTGACATGGGACAGCAGTGACATTTCAGGGCCCCTCGGGAGGAGTGTGAGCCCGCACACTGCTCTGACTCTTCCCTGGAAAGAGCACCCAAAGGCCTTTCACATTTTCCATATATCCAATGTTTATTAATTCCTTGATTGCTGACTTTTAAATTCCCCTTCTGGGCTTTTGGGCTAGGACTATTTTTAATTCTGCAAGAATTTTGTAAAAAGAATGCCTGTTTTCTGCTTTCACTTTTAATCAAACCCTGCAATAGCTCTGCTACCACACTAGCAAACCCGAAACCTTTYCCTCATCCCTAACACAGGACCATTATCAGAGATCACCCGCCCGTGGCCAACAYCATGCGCCTTGTCCCTGACCCTGGACAGCATTCAGATCTCACCAGGGACTTGTGACCTCCTCCAAGCAGGGCCCTCTATGAACACCTGGAGAGCAAGTTCAAGGATCAAGGAAGTTATTGCTGTCATTAGGCCAAATTTTCAAGCCCTTTCATCCATAATCCATTCATTAAAGTGTTTTGGTGAACATGGGGGGCCCCCATGTCTTGCCTGGCCTAAGGGCCAGCAAACCCTACAGCATTTTTGCAAGGTATACGTGGTAACACAGCTTTAGGGGAGGAAACATCCAAGAAGTCACCTTCTGGTCCTGAATCCCACATCTGCTCAGCGACCTTAGCAAAGGCATTTCACTTTTCACTGCCTCTGAGTCCAGATCTACGAAGGAGAATGGTAAAGCAATGCATGGCATACGAGTGCAGAGGGCTGCACTAGGGAGGCTCTTACAACATGCACCAGCAAACAAGGCTGAGCAGTCAGTYGGTGGTGGCCTCTCCAGATCAGCAAGGTTTTGCAGCACTGCTAAACTATCTTTCCTCGCCTTCCTCCTGCATCCTTGCTCCAAATCAGTGGTGTTTCCAGTGAGAAAGCAGCCAGTCCCCCCCTGCACCCTGCTCGAGTGCGAGATAAATCACAGCCCGCTGGGAGCAGCATGAAGCTGAGGCACGCAAGAGGCTCGTAACTCACAGCATGCATGACCTTTARAAATACACCCTGTCGGTGATGGGAAGCAGGTAAGGGAGAAACACGCTCAGCCTGAACCGCGGGTCTCGCAGCAATATGGGCTGCACCCGGCACCCAGTGAAACGGCCCTTGGGGCTGCTGCAGTGTGTTCACATGCACAAAC
Source organism: Eudromia elegans (assembly GCA_003342815.1). Lineage (NCBI taxonomy): Eukaryota > Metazoa > Chordata > Aves > Tinamiformes > Tinamidae > Eudromia > Eudromia elegans. The sequence continues at coordinate 4,711,372 of PTEX01000035.1, read as the reverse complement.
CCTCTTCCAGCGATGCCCGTGACTGACTAAACGTCGTGAGGCGACCACGGCCTGCAGCACAAGCCTCGGGAGCTGCCAGGAAACAGCCCTGCTCGCAGCCTGAAAGCGCGGCTCACAACTGCTCCCACCACCTCTCCTRGCCCGTAAGTCATGGGTCAAACCTGGCTTGATTTACAGCCCAGGACCCAGAAAAAGACAAGGGGAGGGGTGGCATTAGTYGGAAATTGCAGAGCACTGAACACAGAGCATTCAGTCACGTACTCTAAGCAGGGCTGCCCTGGAGACTTGGGCTTACAGCTAATAATATTGCTGTCTATTAATCTCCGAGCTATTCAGGAAAGGGTTTAGCAGCAGAGAAATCCACCACGTGGATGGACGTGTAGCCGAGGGCTTCTCTGCTGCGTACAACAGCAGGAGACAAAAATAAGAAGTGCCAAAGACATGACGAGCACATTAACTTTTGCTACCATCAGTCAGTTGGGATGAGCAAGGACAGCTTAATTCATCTAAAGAACATCTTTTAGGAGGCAGACTTAACTCAAAGCCTGAGTAAGAGTCAAGAGCAAGAGGATGACTAGCCCTTACTGCTTCAGATGCCTTTTAAGCCATGGAAGGGAAGACTAAACGTTGTGGCTTGTTTGCTCGGGCACTTTGGGAGCTCCTGGTCTATTTACATTTATCCTTGGCGTGGGCGGACAGGGAGACCACTGCCAGTTCTGGCTCGGTGGCTACAAGCCGCTGTTTGCACTGCACTTCCAGAGACAGCCGGGTCAGCTGAAAAAGCATATTGGCAACTACGGAGAGCTGGGAAGCTGCTCAGTTTCCCAGGGAAGTTATTGCTGTGGGTAGGAACTGCAGGGTTCAAGAAACCCTGCAGCTGCTTTTTTTATTATTTTTTTTTTTCTTTTACTCTCCGATGGGGAGGTTGTCAGGCCCGACAAAAGAAKTCCTTTGACCACRCGYTCCCGGTGTTTGCTTTTCACCATGGGGCACTGTGAGAATTAATTTGGGGAAGTATCCGGCTGGCTGGCGCTCCAGCTGCAGGGAACACACACCAGCCGTCTATTCTATTGCAATGCATAAGAGGAGGAGGAYGACGACGATGACAATGATGACATTGTGGACAATACCAAATTGATTCTGGTTTGCCCTGGCTCGGTACCTGTCATTTAACCAGAAATGCTGGTGATGTTTTAATCTAACGTGAGTAACATTTGCAACTTAGAGGAAGATCCAATTTTAAACTACATGAAAAAATTGGCAAGGAACTTTAAAATGCCTTAAGTGTTTTTACAAATAGTCTCGTTTTTCTTTGATTTTTGAAGGAGGATGTTCTTGAAGAGACAAAACAAGACGCTGAGTAAAAAATTCCGTTCAGTCATAATTATTGAATCCTGCAAAAGAACTGATAAAAAAAACTTGCTGAGAGCTTGCCAAATATCTGTATCCTGATATATTTTCTGTTTATTGCTAGTGCATTATAGAAATGGAAAGCAAACGACAACTGCGCTTGTATTTGACAAAATACTCGCGAGGTGTAAATGAACAAAGGCTGTTTGAGATCTGTGTCCTTTTCATGCCATTTTATAATGCAATTAAATCGTTGCTTATACATTATTTGCAGTAAAATATTAAGAAGTGCCCAATGGAAAAACAAAATCCATCTCCCTCAAGTTTCAGAGCGCAGGGACCGAGAGCCCGAAGCCAGGATGCCGGTTATGCCAATGGGGCACACACAGGACGCAGCTGCCCAAGACGGTGCCGGGCTCCGYCCCGTCCTCGGCTGCTTTGGGGCTGTTTCTCTGCAGGGGTGACAAGGTGGCAGAGACCTGGCACACTCAACACATGCAGCAAGGGCACGGATAGCTAAAATGGTTACAAAAATCATGTACAGATCAACCCTCACAGCACCTGAGCAGACCTGTCAAGCAGCGGCGGCTCCAGTGGCTGTTTGTGCCTCAGTGACACCAACCAAAGTTATCTGGCTGAATTTTGCCTAYGTGACCGTATTACCAGGCTGCTGCTTCCCACCTTTGGACATCTCATCAKCCCTTCGTGAGCCGCGGGGAAATGCTGACCTACAGCCAAGAGAGTAAAACATGGCAGGGAGGGACACTGCTTTGGGCAAGCACCAAAAATACATATACGTGTATTAAAAAAAAAAATAGAGCTTTAAGCTTCTGACTTAAATAGACCACAGCTTTTCATATTTAATTGAAATGCTCCCATATTATCTCAGCGACCACAGCAGGCTGACATTGGGCCAGGATTACCCTGGGATTTCCAGTCTTGCTTCAGTGTCTCGAGCTCATAGAGAGATCCAGGTCTCTGACGGTGAGTGGATGCACGGGACTCAGCCGGGCACCGGGATCCTGCAGARGCAACTGTGGGATCAGAGCCCAGATTTGGATTAAAAAAAAAATGACAAGAAGGGAAAGGTGCCTTGCAACGTGTCTTTATGAATAAAGATAAAGGTGATGAAGCTCCTGCAGTGCTGGTATGTGCAGTCTGCTGCCACCTGGCACCGAGGGGAAGGAGATGCCAACTCCCTACGGTTGCACATCGCACAGAGTTGTCGTGCCAAGAAAAAACGGTGGCAAGCTGAAACAAAATGCACGAACCTGCCGTGGAAGCGCTATGATTCATTCAAGTGACATACAGCAAAATAGGTCCCAACGGCAGGGCAAGTCCCGCTGCAGGCGACCCACCTCTCCCCATTTCTACGGCCCAGCAAGTGCAAAAAACCAGATCTCTTGGACATGAACCATTGTGAAATACACAAGCCCTGTGCAAGGATTTAAATGGATTTGTTCCTCAAAGCCCAAACTCCCGTCCCAGCCGGGGAGTTAATGCCTGCAGGAAGTCACGCCGCCTTCAATGCAGCCTCCCTGCAAGGCCGTGGAGCCGCTGAGCTGCCTCTGCCCATCTCCCACGCAGCGGCCRGGCAGCAGCAGCGACAGACACAGACCGGCTCTGTTCTGCTCGCTGAACCCCCCGGCCGAGTTCCCATGTGTGCTGGGTAGCGCCTCACCAGCCTCCCAAACCGGTACCTCCTTCCCAAAGCGCCTAATCCCAGTCCCGATTGTCAGCRCATCTGGAGACAAATAGTTGTGAGGAGTGAGCTCCCTCCAGCACGTGCCATACCGGGTCTGCTCATCTCTGCAATTTTCCTCATTTACCTACATTACTTTTTGTCTCCCCATTTTTGCAAGCGTTATGCAGGGTCCAAACAACAGGCTATTTCAAGAACAAGAGATCTGTTGTGCCAGATCTATAAATAAGTACTGATACAAGCACTGACAAGTACTGATTTTATAAGTCATCTATTATTAGACGGGAAGTCAACATGGTGTTTTGCTATCATCATTTGTAACCACCAACGATACACATTTATCTGTGCACATCTGGAGCATATATACAGCCCTCTACATAGATCTGCCTGAAGGCAGAAGATCCCAGACCRTGTAGCTCTCCTTGCTCTTAATCGTGCATTTACTGAATGTAYATCCCCAGAAAGCAAAAAAACAACCTGCCGGCATGAGGGCAGGCTTTATAAACCAAGCCAAAAGCRTGGTATACAAAATAAGCCTCCCAAGCACCGTGCCATAAGGACAAGTAGGTTGTTTCAGTCATTATAACTTTAAAATGTCATCTCTGATGTTTAAATAAACCTCCGGATCAAGCTGCATGGGCAAACTCAAAACAAAACAAAACAAAACCAAACCATTAAAAAATCTCATCTATTATTGGCAGASAGCTTTGACCTTGGCGTGAGAGCCAAGGAAACACAACTGGTCAGCTGTGCCTGACTTGCCCGGGGAGAGGTGACGAACAGATGTGTTCATCACACTCGTGACAGCCACTGACCTTCGATGCGAGGTTTGGTGTTTGGGTTCAGTTTTTCTTCCCTTTTGTTGTTGTTGTTGTTGTTGTATGGGAGGATTTTCACCAGTTCTGAAGGGCCTTAACAGAAGACTAAAACAGGCCAAACTCGGGGAGCGGCAAGTCCTCTGGAGTCAGTGGTGTTGCCCAAGGATCAATATCATCCCTTGTACTTTTCTTAGCTGTGTTAAGAAACATGTAYGGCAACAGGCAGAGGTTTTGCCTGGAAATAGATTGCACCAAGGAAACATTCGACCTATTTAGCACCAGCTTGAGCAGGGACAAGGCAATGGCTGCAGGCTGGGGCAAAGGCTGGGTGCATTCTTGGCATGCCCGGCATCTCTGTGCTCCCAGAGGGCCACCGCTGTCTCTGGGCTGTTAATAAGGACTGTTCTGGAACAAACGATCATCCCGCAAGCAGGCGATCTATTTATTAGTGTTATTAGAGCCAGCGCCAGCTGCAGGGTGTCTCAAATCCCTCGTGCATCACTCAGCAGTGCAAATGTATCCCGGCCAAGAGACACGAGGATGGGGAATGAGGGTCCTGACTTGACTTCTCCGTTAGGTTTTCTCCCAGGACAGCTTGGACACCTGCCTGCCCACGTGGCTCGTTGCCGTAAGGGCCTGCAGCGGCTCCTCTTCACTGCTGTTAACGAACGAGACAATGYTCACATTATCCGGGTTAGTCCCGGCAGGTATTTCTGCTTCCCGTCCTGGCTCGCTCCCTGAGAATGCTGTTTGCTAACTCACACTGACAGAGCCGGTCACAGCCGAGCTGGGGTACATGTGCTGCTTTCCACAGGGGAAAGTCTTGGAAAATAAATTATTCTGCACATTAAAAGATAAAAACTAAAGTAGAGAAAAAAAAAATGGGAAGATGATGATGCGGCGTCAACCCAATACACTGCTCCAAGGGAAGCCAAGTTTGGAAGCCACCCTGAGTCTTTCACTCCTTCAAATTTTTAACACACAAGAAGGCAACAATGTCCTTCTTGGGTTTATATGTTAATGTTTCCATTGACTTCTGATTCCATCGACCAGAAGGAAGAACATTTCCTTGCATTGAACATGGCCTATTTACTTTGGAGGTCATGAGCTATATGTAGCATCCTCCTACACAGTCCTGTGGCACCTGCTTTGGGGTTACCACACAAAAGGAGACATGAAGAGCCCTACCAGAGCCATCTGCTGCCACGGCACCATCCACAAGGCTGGAAGTACCGGCTGGGGATCACCACAAGGAGCCTCCAACTGCTGCTCCATCGTCCCATCCACTGGAGTGACCTGCGCTTCATGTCCAGGGTGATCAGAAGCCTCATGCTCCACAGACAGAGACTGACGTGCTGAGTTACTGCTCTACCCCCAGCTATTCTCTCTCGCTGGCTGCTGCTTACTCATTTCCTGGAGAAACATGTGCCTTTTGCATAAGGGTCCTTGGCCTTCCTGCCTCTTCATCCTCCCCACCCGCGCTAGGAGCTATCAGAAATTTTGGGCCAAAGTCCAACTTCCAGCTGAGCTTTCTTGTTTTCCCCACTTCTTAAAAAAAAAAAAGTCACGATTCTGCACAAATAGCTACGGATGCGATTTGGGAAAGATGAAACCAAGGCCTGTTGCTACGACAACAGCTTTTTCACACATCCTCCCCAGGAGCTTCTCCGTGATTCCAATAGGACCCCGCTCCGGAGGCCACCCGCAGCAGGGCACRTTTCTCCTTGCAGCCAGCTGTGACCGCTGTGACAGCAGCTTCCAAAACTGAAACCCGGACACCTGGTAACCCCCCACCATATGGGCTGGCCAGAGCACCTCCGGACACACCAGCCCAAGGGTGGAAGCGCTACAGGTCCAGAAGAAAATCAATCCTGAGCCTGGTAAATCAAGCTCCGGATAAGATGATATCTTTTTTTTCTTCAATTTGCAGCCGGGAGCCACAGTCACAGGGTTAGGAACCCCTGGGAACTTGATGACTACCTTGAAAATCCATGGCAAGCCAGCATTTCGGCACAGGGTCGGGAGGGCAGCCTCGTGCAGGAAGCCTCCCTACCACCATTGCCAGGTGCCCTTCAACACACCTCAAAATTTAGCTACAAAAAGGCAAGCAACACCTACCCACGCCCCCACTCTAATCCTGAAATTCACTTACCTACTAATTTTRCAGCATCTATGAAGTCTTGTATGGTTTTTTTTAAGAGAGGCAAAAAGCAGACCTATAATAGAAACCCAGCCACAACTTTCTGCGTAGTTTGGCAGCTCTAATCTCTTAACACGACCGACAGCACACGTGAGTCTACAAAATAGTTCAGTGGAATTTGCTATTCCTGTCTGAAGTATTTTTAGAAAACGGGCCCATTTTTAGTAACTCCTTTTTTTTTTCCTCTTCCAGTATAAAAATATTGTCAAAATCCTTTTCAGTGCAAGCAGCAGCCCGTTAGTTGAGAGAGATGCACCTAATATCTCAAAACGATATAAATGCTCAGCAATGAAATTCCTGGCAGGCTGCAAAATGTAAAATTCTGGAATTGTTACCTAGGGCAAACATTTCTTCACTGGAAGTAACACAGGCTTGCAGTGAGGAAATCATGGGGAAGGAGGGAATAAGTCAGAGTTTATGTTTTGCAGATAATTTAGGAGAAAGGAATCCTAAATTTTGAGCAAATATTTGTTTTGCATTGTGGCAAAAAAAATGTTTGTTTCCTAAACACATAGAGATTACAATGTGATCTGCATTCTTGTTTAAAAATACTTCTCCCACTGTCTGGGCTGCGGTGTAAACAGGATGCGCTGAAATTTCAGTGTATCGTGTTTGTTTGCCGTGGCAGACACACCGGGAATTAACACACTCCAACTCATAACCCTAACCAGCTTCCCCAGAATAGAGCTGCGTTACCCCTGCAGAGTCACCRCCTGGTTTCAGGCTCTTGGGCATCAGGAAACACCGTGAAGAGACACACGATGGCCACAGCTTGTGAGACGTAAGCGCGAGGGCCAGGCCCAAGGCCGGAGGATTTTGTAGGTTAGGCCAAGCCTTGCAGGACTGGCTCCCTGTGTCACCCAGCCCACGCAGGCCGGTGAGCAGCAGTTACTACCACCCGGTCCCCTGTGCAGAGGAGCCGATGCATGCCAAGGTGCTCGTTGAGGCTCTCCACCATGAYGGTCATGGGGAATGAGACACCTATCTGCAGTTTTCTTTTAATGAAGAAAAAATCGGAGTCGTGCAAACCCTGGCGGCACGACCCYGGTCTGTTTTTAGCTCCTAGGCAACAGCTAACACACTGCTGGTTTCCCAAAATAAGGCAATTCACAATTTAAACAGTGAAATACATCCAGTTTCTGGATCCAACCCTTTCTTTTGTACTGTCCTTCTTCAGAAGTTGCCCACATTTAATCTTCTCAGAAGACAGACACAGGTGACCTACCAGAAGCCAGCATCATCTATCACCAGCATCACCAAACTGCCCGAAACCTGGCCGCCCCTCTTCAAAGAGCACTGCCTTAGGTCCAAACCTTTCCTCTGCCGTACGCAATAGCTTTATAAAACACTCAGGGCAAGGAACTGCCTTGTGAGAGCCACCGCAGCAAGCCTGGGGCGACAAAAACACTCTCGCCCTTTGCACTTGCTGGAGGTCTCACCCAGCAAGGCACCCGAGCACTTGCCTAGCTTAGATTCCAACGCAAAGTTCCTACAAGTAATTTTCTTGCAAGACCCCAGTGGGATGTTAAATCCCAGTGGGATTTTTCTGGCTAAAACAGTTGGGTGAGTGAGCATGCCCAAGTGCTTCATCACGCCAGGACCTCGCTGAGGACACAAACTACTTGTATGCTGATTAACAAAAGCCAGACTTTCTCCTGCAGCCCAAAAGGGCTGATGCAAATCGCCACAGGTACCTCTGCTGGGTGCAGCTTTGAAGTGTGTTCCTCATTATCCCACAAGCTTGYGAGCCTGCTGGGATTCTTAGGAGTCTGATGAACAAATTTATTGCCTCAAATAATGGTGTCCAATCAAGCTAAAACTGTAAAAAGTGCTTTGGGGAAGCATATTTCACTCGGCTGCTATCTACCAACAAMACAAGATTTCCAGAAAGGCAGCTGGAAGGTTAGGGAGAAGCCATTTGCCAGTGATAAATACTCAGGCTGCAGGAAACATTTGCTAGCATATTACAACTGTACGGGCTAAGGATGAGACTAATTGCTTAGAAAATGACTTCACAAAATGAAATAAAGACATTTGTTTCAACTCAGTGGGCATAAATTGTCTCTTGAACGAACACTCTCCTCTTTTGTTTGCTTCTTTCAGGTTAATGAATGACCAAATGTTTGTTTTTCAGTATGTGGCCAAGAACCCACAATACTGTGGTTCCTCGAACCAAATCTTTGCTCCCAGCATTTCAGCCCAGACACCAGTGGGGGACGTAAAGCTGCTGCTGATTCTCTTATGGGCAGCTGCAAACCCACTGCCAAGTGGGTTAGTTATTGAGGTAATCATGGTACTCCTCCTCTCAAAAGCTGCCCTGTCCAGGGGAGGGTCCTCATCACCCAAAATAGTGCCGATGTCTCAAGCCATGGTTGGTGTTAGTCAGGTTATCCATGGGCGGTGAACGGAAGGAAGCTGTAAACAGCTGAAGGGACAAATTAATTCACAAGTCACAGGGAAGGGCTGGAGGAGTTTCAGCAACGGTCACCTGTGACAACAGSGACTACAGTGACAACCCAATAGACATTAAGAGGGAAACCTTCTTCTTCTAGCAATGTGTACTTTTTCCCTTTCCATCTTAAGGCCCGTACAAGGGACACTGGCATCATGCAGAGAGTTATACAGGCCCCGACACTGACAGGAAGGGATGTGTCTCCTTCCCTAAGCCCCTGGCGAAAGCTGAGGAAGAGCAGCTGGGAGGCGAGGACGTTTCCAGGAGGCTGGCGGGTCAGCAAGTGCACTCGGGCTTCTGCTCGTGGCATTTTGCTGAGCTGGCAGGTGCCAGAAACATAAGATGAWGGTGACAGGATGGGCAGGAACATTTGAGCAAGGATTGTATTTACCCCTTAGAGACAAAATAACAGGGGGACAAAGCCAGAATGCCAAGTCCAAACACTACTGCAATGTTTAGAGTGCAGAGATTTTAATCACAAAATTGCAGTCACAACTTGCTTGATCTCAGGGTGTCAGTTTGAGCATGGAAGAGAGGTCACRTTTCTCCACTCAACTCAGCTTGGAGTAACTCTGTGCACAGCTTGACTGCATTGGACTTCTGGCTTGGACTCGCTGAAATACAAGAACTCCAGGGGCATCTTGTAGGGTCCAGAGACCAAAGTGGRATATATTGCCTGAAATCTGCCTTTCCCAGGGCTGGGCAGAGCTTGAAAAGGGCCCCTCACCTTCTCTCCCGGGAGAGCAACCAGAAAGAGCCCGGTGTTTATSATTGCTTGGTGCTGTGGAGATGGGGGGTTCTCACAGCAGCCTCGTGCTTTGGGGAAGGGTGGGCTGCCTCACCATGCTGAAGGCTGGCAGCTGGCGAGGCTGCGGGAGCCAAGAAGCTGCATCCAGCTCTGGGAAAAGAGCTGCTTTTTTCCCAGCCCTTSCCTGCACCGCATGTCAGCAGGGACATTGCAAAGCACCCGCTGCCCTCCAGCACGTGCRTGCAGTTGGCTGCTGCCAGCTTCCCAGCACTGCCCAGTCCTTTCCAGCAGCATCACCCATGCGGTGCAGCCTGCAAAAGCATCTGTGCTGGCACCTCGCCATCTTCCTCCTCCTCCTCCTCGCCAGGGCTTTGTTTTTCTGTTTGCTGCATGTTGCACAGGTGCAGCTTTATATACATATATATATAAAGAGTGCATTAAAGACGTAAAATGAAAATCAAGACTTGGAGAAGAAGCCCCAGAGGAGCTTCACCAGCAAGGACATAGTTCATGTCTGGGTGCTGCTGCCCTTTGCATCCCTGCACCAAGCACTTCTCTGCTTCCTGCCACTGCAGATAAGGAGAGGCTAAATGTCCCTTAGGGCTTTATCGCTTCCCATGCCAGACAGCTTGCCATGAGGAGACCAGACGCGATATCTCAAATGTTTATCTTTGTAGGACTGGAAAGACTTGAATTGCTTTCTGTCTGGGATTAGTCTCTGCAACCAGAGATGCTCATGAAGAAGAGAGTCTCTTGCTTTTCCAGAGCAGGATGTTTTCAGAACTGCTCAGCATTGGCCCCTAGTCCTGTTTCCAGTGGGGTCAACTAGAGTTTTACACCTGGCTTTACCAGGACCAGAATCTAGCCAACACTTTGTGCRTTCCAAACGTTTTCCTTGAGTTCAGAATGTTGCATCCTCCAAGGGCAGGAGATACTCCGTTTTCTTTCCCGCTCTCTCTCCTCCAACCTGGAAACACTAGAGTCATTGCTGTTCCCTGGGGGATTTATGGTGCCGTAGACAGTGACATGTATGAGCAGCTCCACAGATACAGCACTAGGGGATAGGATTTTCTTCTCTACTCTCGAGAGAAAAGTTAAAGTGGTTTTCCAGAACCTAAGTCTACATCATCCCCTTTGTCTCATGAACCAGGTCAGGATCAGCAAGCAAAATACAAACAGGAGAAAAGCTGAATTTTATAGGCGCTTTAGCCTTTAGAAGGACTTTAGATGCTTTGTCCTCTTGTCCTGAAGTAACAAAACTGCCTTTGTGGCCTTCCCTGAAAAGGCAACTCAAGACAAATTCAAATGCACTGGTGATCTCGCCRCAGTGGGGGCAAAAAAGCTCTAAATGTCAAAGTAGGGGGAAAAAAGTTGCTCTGAACTGACCTGAGATGGGGTCTGTGCTGTGGAATCACTCAGTATTTTATCTAGGTTGCCTGCTTGCTTGGAATTATGGATGAAATCTCAGTCTACATGATCATATAGGCTGGGCAAGAAAGAGCTTTCCATCAGACATGCAAGGACGACAGAATTAAAAAGGAGAGCACCCAATAGCTTCCCTCCAGGTATCATCACTGCTGTCTAAAGCACAGCTTTCCTAGGCTCTGCAGACAGCTCCAGGTGTTGTCTGCTGCTGCACAGCTGGGCTCTAGCTCTGTTTTCTTAGGACCTTACTGCCACACGTATCTGTGCAATGGCACCTCTTCTACCCTGCATGAGAAGGAACCAGGCGACTCTGCTCCATGCCATGGCCCCACTGCTAGCACTTCCCACCAGCACTGTCCCAAGGCTGAAGAGCCCGAGTGCTTCTCTTGACGATACGGAGGCTGAATTTTGGTGCTCCTAACCTTCCGAAAAAGCAGGGTCCTGTCAAAGTGTCTCCCGAGGGCTGCCCAAATGGAAAACTTGGGCATTTTCCCTTGGCTTATTGTGTCCYCATTCCCGGCCATTCAGCACTATCAGGTGAGGAGCAGATGCACGGGAAAATTTAAGTTGGTCAGGAAAACACATCTAAAAATAGGAGCAGCGATCTCTTTACAGTGCAGAGGGGACAGCTATGTAAAGAATACGTTTCGGTGCCAGCAAATAAACGCAGACAATTCTGTTAATTAAGAAACATCAACACGAGGACCCACTACCTTGCTCCAAGATAGAGGGCAGCTGCTCTGGCTCAGGAGCAGCGGCCACAAGCAGCCCTGCTTGGGCTACCCCRGGCAGGGCAGGGCAGGGCACATCTCTGGGTGTGAAACACGGCTCTCCTCTGCAACCCGCTCCAAGCAACACTGCCGCAGAGCTATGGGCCACTAGTTACTACTAAGGGTAGGATTAGGAACGGAGATAATGCACGAGGATCTTCCCTGCAAGGGACAGGTGCCTTCTCCCACCTTCCTCAGGTATTGCTCAGGGAGGACAGAGTGATTTTCCTAAGCCCTTTGGCAACATTGGCCTCTGGCTCCTCCCCACAGCCTCGTGCAGCTTGGAGGGGCTCTTGCTGCCCACGTGCTGTTCCCAGGCTCGGTACCGAGCTGCTTTCAAGGCGCTTCCCCACATGAGTGCTCCTTTCTCGAGGGCAGAGGCGCAGGAGCAGTGAACCCCTGGGAACTCATCRGGTGCCGTGTCCCGCYRAGCACCAAACACCTCCCCAAGGCGRGCAACGCGCCCCGGGGCTCYGCAGCTCCGCGCTGCCCGTGGGCAGAGCGGCTGCCATGCTCTGTGCAGGAACTGCCAAAGCAGATCACAGCCTGTTTATTTTTGCCATAACACCATAAATACAAAAATATGCGTGATATGAATGACTACATGGGACAAAGCTCAGCCACCTGGTTCACCTACTCTGCTGCACAGTTGGAATTTTCCTCAGCAAGGCAGCCTGGGCCCCAGCACCAGTAATTCCTACAGGAGAGAAAGGGCCTGGATCTCCTGGCCTGCCCAGCCAGCTCAGACTCAGGTGCCCTGGCAGGACCCAGGAGGCTGCACGTGCTGGAGAGACATGGGTGGACCTGGCTTCCCCACTCATTTCTTGGGAGGGTTTCTCAAGGTCCAGGAGCTGGTTTGCCCTGTGGAGCGGTGCCCAGGGCCATGGGCTTTTTGCAAAAGAGTCAGCAACAAGGAGCGAGAGGAGGAAGTGAGATTTTTTCCAAGGCAAAGCCAGGCAGGGCAGAGTGGCCAAAGGGTTTGCGGATCTTGGGCAGGGCAGCAAGGGAGAAGGGACAAGAAGGCTTCAGCTGAAGATGTAGCACAAGGGCTCAGCCAGGGGCACACAAAAAAGTCTTTGCACCCTACATGAGGCTGGATCTGTGCTCTGGATTTGGGAGGTTTCCAGCTCTGCTGAGAAAAAGAAAAATCTGGGCATTTTTCTGGGGGTTTTGATGACATAAACACCTCTGTTCCTTGTTGCATCAGGCTATCAGAAGGACRTGCTCCAGTCAGAGCGTCACCTTGGCTGTAACTCCATGCAGTTTCTGCAGTGCTGAATTAGAAAGGTGGATCTTGCTGCAGGGTGCTCTGTGCGCTCTGTGCGCTCCCCCCAGACCCAAGGCTCTCGCTGCCCTCCCATAAGGACCCGGTCCTCCTCCAGCACACCCTGCCCTCCTCTTCACCCACCCCCGACATCTCACAGGGATGTTCAGACCTATGGCTTACGCAGTATTGTAACACGTTCACCATCGAGTCCTYGCGGGTCGCTCCCGGGGTGCTGGCTCTGAGCACCCTCTCTGGAGCAGCGTGGGCTTGGGTTCTGTGACCTCACACAGGACAGCGGAGCGGTACCGCTGCTCACGGGAGATGGACACGGACACATGCGTGGGACACGTAGGTGGCTGAGGAAAGTTTCATTTCCCCGTGGCAGCTGCAGAGACCCTGCGAGCCCAGGATGGGCTCTCCCTGCCCACCCCTCACCTGCAGCGCAGCCAGGGCAGCCCATGGCCATCTCCCATCGCCAAAGCCCTGCTGCTCTCTGCAAGCCCTGCACTCTGCAAGGCTGGAGAAACTCATCCAAAACGTCATTTAGGACAATAAAAAAAGGTTAATGTGGCATGGCGCAGCTTCCCCCCTGTCTTTCCAGCAGGGCACTCGTATGTGTCACTAATCCTTATGCATAGGGGACTAAGTCATTGCAGAGCTTTGTGCAGAAAGGTGCCATATGGCAGGATTAAAAAGAAGAGAAAACAAAACAACGAAAGGGAACTTTTCAAACAATCAGTTAATATCCAGAAACATTTTGCCTGAAAAAGTTGTCTGATGTGCAATTGCTCTTCCTAATGCTTGCTAATGAGTCTGACGTCCTAACTGCAAAGTAACCTTTTATTTATTTTTTAATGGCACAGTTAAGGCAGGGGGCTTTGCTCCATCTCAAGGCGAGGGTGGCCTTGATTTCAAAGGTCATTGCAGAAGCCACAGGAGATATTAGGTTCGTTGACTTGTTGAGCAAACAGCTCCACACTAGGCTCATCTCGCATCATCTGYGGTCATCCAATGCATGGATGGAGAGGGCGCAGAAGCCTGGTTCTACCCTGCTGCTATTCGCTGCGCTGACAGGTCTCAGCGAATGACCCTCCAAGGGACACGGCTGTAAATTGCTTAAACAAATGCAAAGTTCAGACAAGTACAAAGAGCTTATCTCATTTGCCAAAGCAGATTACAAAACACTGGTGCTTTCTCAAAAACAAGTCAGCACAGCTCACTTGGGAGAAGGACACAGATGCCAAGAGCCCGTGAATGGGCAGACAGGAAAGACTTCAGGGTTCTTGCCCAGACAAGACCTTTTCCCTCTTCTGGCGCTAGTTTTGCTCCCATGGAAAGACACCGGGTCCCCCAGASCCCTGCCCTGCTGGCACAGYGGGCTCAGCAGAGGCCTGTGCAGCGTCACGGGSCCGGCGGGTGAGTCAATGYTTGGTGTCATCCACCCACAGCCGAGCGTGGGGCAGCCCGGTGCGTCGCCTGCTCGGTCAAGCACCGGCTCACCGCGGCACGACTGCCTTCAAAGTCCCTTGTCCTCATGTCAGTGGTGACTCCTCCCGTTCTCACACGGTGAGCAAAAACCGCCTTTGGAAATGGCATCTTCCACTAACTCTTAACATCCTGCCCTCGGGAAGCTGCTCACGATGTGTGTTCCTGCTGGCTGTTGCAACGCCTTTGCTGGCTCCGACTGATTTGGGGATGCCACGTGCACGGGGACGGCCGCAGGGAGCACGTCCCTTTCCTCCACCGAGTGGGGAAGGCACGTGAACACCGTCCCCTAGAAGAACGTGTTTTGCCATTGTGGTACTTGAATCGGAGAAATGCTGCTCCATTTTCTGCCCTTGAAGCRTTTGCCAGAGTATCATTTTTCACTTCACATGATACCAAGGCGGCTGCTCATTGTTGCTATTACAAAGGCAACCTAAAACYATCACCCAGAACTGGCTTTTAGGTGTTGTACGTAAGCCTAGCAAATGAAAATCTCAATAGTCAAGGGGACAGAGCCATTAACAACATGATTCAAAGGCCCAGACCTGTCAGAGAATCTTTTGCACAGGACYGTGCAGAAATGCACCAGGAATCACACAAATAGGTCACATAATTCACTGCCTGAAGACATGACTCTGTCTGCCCTCTACAGTGTGTCCAGAGGGGACAAAGAGCACAGACCGATGTGCAGACAACAGCTGCCTTGCGAGTCGAGCCCCAGGGTTCACATTGACATGGCTGTGCTGGAAGCTGCTCTTTTACTTTTTATAAGAGAAAAGAGAGCGGGGRAGGAAAGCAAACAAAAATCCAGCGAATCAAGTGGAAGGTTTTCTGCAGTTTTGGGGAAGTTTGTGTGGCGCCATGACCCAGTTAGACCAGGTCACTTGAGCAGGTGGATTGGTGGCTTTCAGAGTTCATCTGCACAGAAACACCCCTGCAGGTAGGCAGCTTCTCACACGTCCTAGCCAGGAGCGCTGCCAAACCCACTTCAAAGGGTTCTCAGGCCAAACCGTGCTCCTGCGAGTGGTTTGGCGTGCRGAGAAACCTCCCATCCATCCCCAAGGGCTGAACATCTGCTGTCTGCTCCCCTGATAGTCAGAAAACTGCTCCCCCCGCATCTGTCTGAAACACTTTTCCATAAGGCACCTCACCACCTCCCTCCCCAAGCAGCTGCCCCAAAGAGGGGCACCCTCTTTTGCACCCTCCTGGGGCATGGGGCAGAGCCACCCCGTTGACACTGCACCCATCACAGACCAGACCACCCCCAAGAGCCACCTTTGAGACCTTCGTTTCTTGTTGTGCCAACATCCCACCGTGCAGTTTTAAGGACATGACTTGCTTGGGCTTTGGTTTCTGTTGCAGGGATAGTAACTCCTAGCCATACCCAGGGGACAAACAAGGCTACACGGAGGGGTTATACCTAAAAATCTTATCCAGAGAAGTGTTTTAAGCAGCAACTTTAGCATCTAAAATTCTCCTTTTTATCTTTAAGAAATAACCACGACAGTTCTAAAACACTCCATTTTCCCCCACCAACCCCCTCATCCCCAGATTGCTTCAAGGTCACTCACTGGCCACCCACGAGCTCTCAGACATTGGAAAAAATCCCTTAGGAGATCACCAGTTCAACACCCCCCCAAACAAACCGGAAAAACACAACATCACAGTAAACCCAACTCATCCCTCGTGTGAGAGACGGTCTCCAGGTCTCCTCTACCCCCGAGAAACCCCACAGTTTCACCACAAACCCAGCTCACCCCTCATGCGGCAGAAGGCCTCCGGGTCTCCTCGACCACCCAGCTCCCCACGGCAGGCAGGTGTTGGCAGTTAACAGCCCTGGCAGGTGGATGCAACCGTGACCAACCGCTAGCCCCTGAGGAGGGAGCGGGCCCCATGGCTGCCAGGGCACAGGCTGAGGAGGTTTGGGGGGTGCGTGGTGGCCCTCGTGAAGCACGGTGCGGGTGTTCCCACCRCGAGCAAGGCCCTGTCGGGCACACCGTGCCACTGAGTAGCAGCACAGCCAGACCGACTGCACGTCAAGAAACCAAGCGCGTCTTTCCACGCGTGTGTGGCGGGAATACATCTCGGCAAAGCGTCCTGGGGCGCTGCCCGACAGCCCAGACACGAGGCGCTCCTGCGGCTAGCGCTGGTGCGGGCGCCGCAGCGTGGGGATGCCGTCCTGGGCCGTCGCTGCCCCTCRTGGGCAGGCGTGGACGGCAGCGTGGGGGTATTCGCAGGGCTGGACTTGAACYCTTTGCAAGGCCTCGTTTGAAGAAAGCCGTGATCAGCTGCCCCCAGAACTGAATCCTGTGGGGTAAGCTTGGGCACCAGGCGGCCTCCCCACGCCACAGCCCTCCCCACCCAAGCGCTGCCGTGCAAGGGAGAAGGCTCCTTCACTACGGGCTTTTCATCTCCCCGCAGGTCGCGCTGACCAAAGCCAAAACTTCACCCAGAAAGGAGTCAACAGGAAGGAGTAGGAAGAGGAGAAATTCCYGTAAACGCCACTGGCTACTGCTAAAATTAAATTGGAAGGGCGCCGCTTCCTAACTCAGTGTTCCTTCCGGAGATTTCGCATCCCCGGGCTCCTGCCTGTGCTCTGGGGAGGGACTCTCCAGTAGCTGCTATTCCCAGAGATCAGCAAGCTGACGCTGCATGTCGTGTATATATATACCTGTATATATGTATGTAAACTTCCCTGGATTGTTCTGTCTTTGCATGTTAGCTGAGATGAAGCAGGTTCATGTCGCTGTCAAACACCGTGTGTTGGATCACAGAGGGAAAGCGAGGCCCCGCTCACCCAAGGGCATCCTGCAGGGCAGGGCTGGGATTTGGTTTTAGAGTCAGGCCTAAGGGAACTCAGATACCCAAATCCCACTGGATTTCAGCAGCAACTGCAGTAGCACTTGGGTTTGAGCCCAGATCAACACCTGCTTGCAAGAGTCCACCTAAACCAGAAAAAATACTTATCTTTTTTTTTAACAGACCTGCTGCTCGGAGACACTCCGCAGGAGGGGACCGTCACATGCGTGTTGGGAGGTTCAGCTGGGGAAAGAGAATCTATTACTGAGCCAGAAGGCAGATGACCCAAGACATTGCTTGCTTTGCCTGATGACTGTCTGGTGACTGAATTTCTAGGGTATTTTGCACGAGCTGGTGCCTCCCCAAGGTAGCCACTCAAAATCCCYGGTTGCCAAGAACATGGAGTTCATCCTGTTGTTTTCTTGGCCTGGGCCCTGTTACCTTCTCCAGCTTGGAAAGGAGCCAGCCTATTTTTTGAGAAGGTTAATGAGAAGTTCAGTGCTAATAAATCAGCCTCACACCACTCTTGCAGCGAGCTGCTCCTTGTTCTTTTTTGGGGCTGGAGAGGCAACCATAGAAAACTTACGTAGATGCATTCATGCTCTCTGTGTAAGTGCTGGTTTCTGGCAGTAACTGTGTTCATGAGATACCACCACCCATTGATGGCCAAAGGGGAAGCCAAGGAGGTCTGGCAAATGCCCCTGCTGCTGCCTTTATCCGTATTGTACTCCMTTGGGTGAAGGCATAAAAATGGCTGCCCATCCCAGCCGGTCTCCTTCATCCAGACCGGCTTGTCACTCCAGTCAAACTGCAACACCTGGCAGTGGGATCCATCACTCACAGAGATTCAATACAAACGATGGGAGGCCACAAACACCTGCTTGTTTTGGTGCTTCCCTGGCAAGGCCTGGCTGGAAATGGATGTTATTTGAGGAGAAGTGTTSGGAGTTGATGCTGGCACTGGATAAATGTGACCCAGAGTGGGAGGGAAGAGACAGGTCGCATGGGAATTGCTCCCCAACAACATTTTTTTGTTTGCACGAAAACCTCCTGCTGACTCCAACACGTTTGGGTGTCACGAATCAATACATGAGACGTCTGCTGCGGTGCGGTGCCCTTGCAGACTCCAAACCCAGGCCTRGGGGGTCCCCGCACGCAGGCCCTGCCATCTGCACTTACCCTCACGCGCACCCGAGAGGCAGACGCACCAGCTGGGCCTGCTGCGGYTCAGGAGGCTGCCTTCGGCCTGGACACCTGCACGTGCTAAACGAAGGGCAGATCTCRTGAAAATGGTGGAGCGTCCGAGCCTCTAGTGCCGGCTGCTAAGCACTGAGGACCTAGCCAGAAAGGACCTTGCATCGTGGCCAGATAACTGCCCCATATCGGGCTCTGAGCAGCCGCTGAAGGAACGCGCAGGAAGACGGGGGAAGCGAAGCCAAGGCCACCCGGAGGTTCCTGCTCTATTTACAGGACTCGTCCTCCTCAGCACAAGCCAGCCCGGCCTGTCTGCACCACCCCAGCTCTAATGGAAAAGCAAAGGCTGGAGCACCCTGTCCCTGCTCCCGCTTCCCAGTGCAGCTCCCAGGGACACCCCGTGCCCAGGTGCCACCACAGCCCGGTCCGCCCCAGCCTCGTCTCCAGGGACAGTTATTTCCTTCTCAGTGACTGGAAACACTACAGTCCATCCTCCGTCAAGAAGGCCCCCCAAGGAGCCTGGTGCTTTGTGAGGGGTAGAGCCATATCAGGTCGCTTTCTCTTACAGTAGGAGTGTGCTGTGGAGGGGTGCAGCACCCACCCCTCCGCATTGCTCCCCAGCATCTCACAAATCTCCAGGAGTAAATCCCTGCAACACGGGCATTGCTGTGAGCTCTCTGGAGACGGCCTCTGGCTACACCAACTCTTGCAACTAATCAGAGTCAGATCATGCAAATTTTTCTTCATGCTTTTTGGCTGGTTTTCCTTCACTTACTGCATTCTAGGAAGATTTCAATGTTAAAAATCACTTACAACGGAAATGAGGATTGATGGTGCTCATGGTTTATGGAAGACATAAAGGGAAAGAACCCCCCAGCACCCCGGGTGTCTGTCCTGCTCCAGAGAGAGCAGCTCTCAGGTCAAGGCCAAGAGGAAGACCCCCGGATGGGGTGAAGGGCAGTGCTGGGAGCTGCTGCCCTGAAACTGGAACAGTGCAGAAATGTTGTGCCCCTCCCAGCACCTCTCATCAGGCACCTCAGAGCCCGGAGCCCACCGTCCGAATTAGGTCAGTGGAGCTGCAGCATCTGGCAGCGTCGCTGTCTGCTGGGGGATTAGGTGCAAAGGCTGCTCGGATGCTCTTGCGTAAATACCCCGAGGTGCCGCCCGCGGATGTTGGCAGGGCCGAACACCCGTGCTGTGACCCCTCCCAGCTCGGAGCGCGCGCCATAATCCCTCCTTCCACACTCAGCGGTTGTCGCTGTCATTGGAGACCCTTATGGCAGGCAGGATTTAGTGGAATACGGAATAAAAGAATATGGAATAAAACTGGAAGCACCAGCTGGCTCCAAGTGCTGTAGACGCCAGTGGTCCTCCCGCACCAGGGATGGACAAAGTCCTGAGTTCCTGCTCAGTCCCACCCGCCTGTGTCCCCCTGTGTCCCCAGCTGCTCTCCCAGGGCTGGACAAGGGTTATGGCACCTTTCAGCTCTCCTCCAGCCATTTCCCAGGCCTCTCCCCAAGGTGCGTTGCCTTTCCCAAGGGTTTTCGTGGAGGATTCAGGATGGCATTGCCACAGCAATGAAATTATAGAAAAGAAGAAATTATAGAAAAAGCAAAAAGCAAGCTTTCTCCAGGAAAGCTGAGAGAAATTGCTATTAATGATCCAGCTATCTGGAATGGATGACATTTACCCTGGGACCTCGGAGTACCTGGCACAGCAGGGGATGAGTCCCTGACCAGCGGGAGCATCAACTAGGGAAAGACATCATTCTCCCCCACAGCCTTTCCTCCATAACCACACATATATGAGCACATACAGAGCAGCTGTTACTCTRGAGCCGCTCCTAATTGTGCCTAAGRGTATTTTCAGATCAGCASTTTCCGCATCAATAAAAATCCCTGTTATTTTTCCATGTGAAGCCTGGCAGTGGAGCACCGTCTCCCGTGGGATACCCAGTCCGCACAGCTGGAGAAGGAGAGCCCAGCCTCATCCTTCCTCATCCCTCAGCCTCTTGCCCCCTGCAAGGTACTAACGTGAGTGTTGTGAAGTGTCTGTGTGTCTTTCAGAACAGAGGGCCACAGAACAACCACACTTCTTTCGGCACATCCCTGGTGTGCCATAATCTGGGAGCTCTTTTCCAGTGGAAATGACAGAGAAAATCCTAGCCCAAGCAAAGCAGATTTCAGGCAGGGAATTTAGCTCTGTGTTTCTCTTCTCTGCTGCCACCAAAGTAGTTTGTATGATCACAGAATAGCTGAGGTTGGAAAGGCYCTCAGGAGATACTGAGTCCAATCTCCTGCTCAAAGCGGGCTCAGCTATGAGCTCAGACCAGGTTGCTCAGTGTTTTCCCCAGGCAGGTCTGGAAAACCTCCAAGGATGGGGCCCGCACAACCTCCTTGCTCCAATGCTGGTGTTCCTCATGGGAAAAAGGCTTCTCCCTATATCCAGGCCAAACCTCGCATGTTTCGGTTATCACCCAGTGTCATTAATTAAAGCCCAAAGCTGGATGCAGTGTCTGCAGGTGGTCTGACAAGYGCCGGGCAGGAGGGGACRATCCCTCCTCTTGATCCACCAGCAGTGCTGGTTGTGTGGCCCCAGGTGCCACCAGGGCACACGGCTGCCTCTTGCTCAGCTCAGGGCCCACCAGGACCCCCAGGCTTTTCTGCAGAGCTGCTGCCCACCCTGCCCCTTCCCAGGGCTTCTCCAAGGGTTTTTTTTGCCCTTGCTGAGCTGCATAAGGATCTTGTTGTCCCATTCCTCCAGCCTGTCCCCATCCCTCCAGTTGGCAGCCTTGATCTTGAGGATAACGAGGGGCCATCCCACTTTACGTGGTGTGCAGACCCATGCGCATGCACTCCCTTGCCTCCTCCAGGTCACAACAAAGATCGTGAACAGGACAGAGATCCCAGGAGAGATCCCTACAAGAGTAGCCTCCAAGTAGAGTGTGACCTGTTACTGCCCTCTGAGCTCAACCCTCCAACCAACTTTCTATCTATGTGGTTGTCCATCCATCCAGACTGTAACTTAGATCCAAAGTCGTTGTAAGAAGCTGGAATCAAAAAGCCTTGTTAGGTTCAAGGTAAGGAGCATCCACTGCTGGCCCTTCATCTGCAGATCCCCTCACTGGCACAGAAGGCAATCAGATGGGTCAGGTATGGCTGGTTCTCAGGAAATCCATACTGATTGTTCCCTTCATGTCCTCTTCTTTTTCTTGATGTGCCTAGCAATGAGTTATGAGAGGACTTTCTGCATGGTTTTGCAGGGGCTGAACTGAGGTTGACCAGTTGGTAGTTTGCAGGTTGTCCTTTGGCCATTTTTGTTGCTGGACACGTCACATGTCTCTCTGCAGTCACTGAGACCTGCCTGGCTGGTCAAAGGTGAGTGCCCAGCCCGCATTCTCAGCACCCTTGGAGCAGCCCAGCTGGATGTGCAGACTTGCCTGGGTCGGGCTCTCTAAGCAATCCCAGGCTTTCTCCTCCTCCTCGAACCCTTTTGCYAAGCCCAGAGGACCTTGCTAGCAAAGACACAGAGTGCCTCAGCCTTGTCTCTGCTTCCTGCCCCTGAATCACTTGCCAGCACATTTTCCCTGTTGAGCCTCTTGTGGTGGACCTTCTTCTCATTGCCCCGGACATCYATTTCACTCCATTTGAGCACTGGCTTTCCTGCCACCACCCCTRCATGGTTGGGCTGTAATTCTAAATCGCTCCTTTGTGTCCCATTCTCGCTTCCACCTTCCGTGCACTTACTTTTTTAGGAGCACAGCTCAAACACGAGCTCCCCGCTTAGCCAAAAGCCTCTGTTTGCATTCCTGAGCGCTGGCAGGAACAGTCCTTGTGCTCAGAGGAGTTTGTCTCTGAAGACCTGCTGGCCTTCCCAAGGCAGCTCTTCTCCACCCCACTGAGCTACCACCCATAGGCTCCCACCCACCAGCCTCCTGTATACGCAGGAGTCCGTGTATCCCACACGCCTCCTCCGCATGCCCATTGGGATCTGGAAGTCTGCTCTTCCATGATCACGCCAGCCAAGCTTGCTCCTGACTCCCACATCCACTGGTAATTCTATTTGCCCAGTGAAAAAAAGAAAATATGGCACCAACAAATCCAGCTCTTCTGGACTCCCACAAAGTGCGACTACCGCATCAATCCAGACCCAACCACGGTCTTGCTAGGAGGGTTGATTCTGTGTTCTAGTGCAGGAGGAGCATGCTAAAGAGGAACAGAACTCAAGCAGAAAGGAGCAGGTGCTAAGCATGTGTCTCTTCTTGCTGTGGGAAATTAATTTTCCAAGTAAATGGGGCCATTTGTTTGCATACTTTCTCCATGCAATCATATTTCCATAGCTTTACATGGTTGTCCTCGCAGATCAAAAGACACCAGATTCCTTGCCCTTCACATCCACAAACCTTCTGCTTTTGCTGGCTGGAGTCATGGGAGGGCTGGAGAGTGGAAAGCGAATATGCTCCAGAACAACCACCAGATGTAACGTGAAGGTAGCACAGCTAAGGTGCTGCCTTCTCTTTGAAGGGCTCCTCTGGTTAATTAGGAATAGCACTACTAAACTGTTCTATCTGGATGTGGAAACCTTTGCCTGGATCCTTCTTTGCCAGGAACGCTGCAACAGCTCCATATAAAAATGAAGAAGGGGCTTTCTCCTTTTGTGGGTGAGGCCTAAGTGTTCTTCCCAGGCACAGCAATTCAAGCAAAGGCAGCGTCCAAAGACGACTCCTGCCACCCACGTCTATGGTGCATCAAGCATGTGCAAACAGTGAGATGGCCCTGCTGGCATGCAGCAGCTCTTCCAGATACAGCAGTTAAATCATGCCTCAGTTATCAACTCGGGATTAGTTATGAGTGTACGGTCCCAAGGATGGGGATGAAAGGTAAGCATGACACAGCCAGCGCTGCTGAAGTCACTGTATCACTGCTCTAACCCCAGTGACGTCAACATGATGACAGGATATTTCAATTAAGTGGCTGCATTCCTATCTTAAGTTAATTGCTTGTGATTCCCTGCAGGATTCCCACGCTTCTGATTCCCAAGCTGGCGCAGGAGGCTGCAGGTCCGTGACGGGAGCTGGGAAGCAGAGCAGCACCGGGCACATGCTGCTGGAGCAAGAGCTCTCCAGGCACTGCACAAGGAGGCCCTGTGAGCGCAGCACGGAGCCGTGGTTTGAACACCCACCCGGAGGAGGGTCTCGGCTGCAGTCGAACCCTCCCCAGCCCAGGCTACCGCGCTGCCGGTGCCGCCTGGTGGGGCGCTCAGCCCCATCTGAGCAGCCCCATGCCTGCGCGCTGCAAAAATACGCCAGGAATGGAGCCACGTGAGGAACAGCGCTACCCGCACGGCAGGGACATGGATAACAGATGGGTGCTGGGGGCTCCGGCCTCAGCTGGCCCGACTGGAGCTCGGCCTGTCTCCGAGCACACGGAGGTGGCAAAGGCCAGGCATGGAAAGCCCAGCACAGCCACAGGGAGGAAGAGGGGGCTGCCAGGAGGGCAGGATGCTGAGGAGATGCAGCAGGAAGTGCAGATGGTTTTCCAGATGCCTTGCTGGGAAGCACACACACTCATCCTTGCATGCAGTAGCTACCATTTCCCTGGATCTTTCCCCAAACAGAGTAAAGCAGCAGTATGAAGAAAGCTGCTGTGAGCAGGTACATAGACCTAGCCCTGCCAGCCCTCCCACCACGGACACATTCTGGGTCGTGCCCAGGGAATGCCGTGTTCCCCTAGAACAAACCACCTTTCCAAGGCTTTTTTCTAGCCGCCCTTGCACACAGTTCCCTTTGGAGCAGGCGACACAGTGCTCCTCAGAGAGGCAGAGGCTGCCCACACAGCCTGAAGCTACTGCTCACAGAGGAGACAGACAAACTTATCAGGAATGTGCAAACAGGATTTCACCAGGCAGAGGATGTTGCCACCTACTGTTTAAAAACAGACATCAGTCCCACTGGGCTTTGGGTCATTCTTTTTTTTTTTCTACTTGTTTGTTTCTGAGTTGTTTTGCAGACGAGCAAGTCTGGTTGATGGGAACAGGATGAGACAACGAGCGGGGAAGAACTTCAGGAGAGCAGAGGTGCTGTCACTTCTTCCCTGGGACCTGTAAGCAAAATGTGTGAGTCTCCCGGGATAATGAGGATCCAAGTGGGATGGACCTTGGGTGTTTTGTGCCTGGAGCTGTTTCTGGGGTTGTGAACGGAAATTCAAGACTATAAACTAAGAAACTACAAAACTACAAAAAGTAAGTATCTAACGTAAACATGCAATGCAGTAGCAAAACCTGTACCGTGCTTATAGCAGACCTGTGTGTGGCACTGCGTATTTAATTTTGCAGAGGAAATTAGCAATTCTGTGAAGCAGCCCCTCTACATGATATCTCTGCTCTACTTCCTCAATGCCATTTGGTATGGAGACAGGAACTTCTGATTGAGACCCGAGGAAAGCTACAACTCAGGTGAGCTATTCAGAAACCTTTGGTGGCAAAGGGAATCTCTGAACAATGTGCAGTCTGCAAACTTGCCATTTAGGATGCAGAGCCACCCTATCACAGAATCGTTAGGGTTGGAAGGGACCTCTAGGCATCATCTAGTCCAAACCCCTGCTCCAGCAGGGACACCTAGAGCACGGGGCACAGGGTGGCATCCAGGCGGGTTTGGAAGATCTCCAGAGAAGACGACTCCACAGCCTCTCTGGGCAGCCTGTGCCAGGGCTCTGTCACCCTCACAGGAAAAAAGTTCCTCCTCACATGGACATGGTATTTCCTGCTTCAATTTCTAATCAAAGGATTGCTGCTATTCTGACCCTGGCCTAATTCTGCTATGTTGTCATTTTCATCTTAAGTAATCTTTTTATCAAGCCTAGAGGAGAGCTTGAGGCAAATACAAGATACGGTGCACATAGTGGCTGAGACTGTCCCAAAGCAGGGAGCAAAACACCAAGCCTGTCTTCATCATTCCACAAATACCTAACAAGTTTCCACCACATGTTTACCAAGTTACAGACTTCTTTTCGGTCACAAGCTCCTCCTGCATTCATCATAACACACTTGATCTGCAATCTCCCGTGTGCCAGGGAGCTTAACAGCAGCACCGGGCACGGGGGCGAAGGGGCTGCACAGCCACCCCGTTAGACAGATCTGCAGGCAACGTGTTCCCTGCTCCAGCGGGGCTGGCAGGAGAGCACGTGGAGACCTGGTGCCCTCTCCTGGGCAGCTCAGGGCCTGGCTTGGCCACCTGGAGCACAGCCCCTGACAGCAGCTCTCAGCCACGGCAAGGGGGAAAGCACCTTTGCACTGCTTGAAAGAGCCTCTCTTTCAAACAGGTGGGTTTATCAAGTGGAGGAGGGAGGAAAGCTGCAAATACTTCCCAAGCAGCACTTGGCTACAGAACTCCTCCACAGCTCCCCACGCAGCAGCACGTTACATCACAACATTGTTTATTATGTGACTTTTTACAATACAAACAAAAATACAGAAATGCAGTATGTGAATACAGCTAAATGCGAAATGGTGATGTTTTTCTTGAGGCCATATTCCCATTTCTAGTAAAATAAAGAGACTGCACACAGGTAGAAACGGGTTGGTAGTTAACTCCACAATTTTGCCTAGAAATGACCTATAAATGCATTTTCCTGCTACTTACCATAAAATGTAAAAAGGGAGTTAAAGGAAAGTTTTACTCACTGGTTCCTACCATATGAAAGAAGCTATATTCTATTTAGAAGGGCCAATATATGGAAAAATATCTAAATTAAATGTCATTACAAAAATGAAGCAGTAATGAGATCCTTCTGGCTAAAGAAGTTACTAAATGAGAATAGCATATATTTAAAGAATCCAAAACATAAAAGGGTTGTTATAAAAAGCTTAGGTGCACTGTAAGCCTACAACTTTTGTTTTTCCATGTGTACTTTTAAACAATGGAAGTGTCAAAAATAGGGTCAACTGTGTTAGACTAAATTACATTATTGTATATGCTGCACTGAATGGAATTCTTGTATTATAATAATAGAGAAGCATCGTTTGCATCATATTATGGCAATTTATCCTCACTAAAAACCGTCTAGAGTCCTTGCATTCTTGAATATCCCGTAAACTGTCAAACCACCAGAACATGATTGTACAACAGTAAAACGTTTTCTTTTGCATTAAAATGACATCTGTTTAAAAAAAAAAGGAGAAAAAAAAAGGTACTTAGAGCTGTTATTTTTCCAAGTACACAACACCCTAGACAATTCAAGGCATCTCATTCTCCATCAAAATTAACAAAAATTTGTCATGCTGTTAAATCCATTGCTATGGATACAACTGGTGCAAAATTGGTCAAACGGATCCAACAAACACTGATGTCCAGGCTGGCATATTGGCAACTAATACATAACTGGTGGTCAAAATGATGCATTTAAAATATCTTCCCTTTCTTCTTATTCTTTTCCAAGGTTCTATAATGATAAAAAAAGAGTTTTGGTAAATAGTAAAACACCATTCAATTTAAGAAAGCCTATGCACATCTTTCTAAATATGCATTTATAAAGTCTTACTAGTTGCAACACAATGTATAAAACTTTACTATGTATGCAGTACTAGTACACAGAGTCAATCACTGCTTTTACAGCTATGCTCCTTTTTGAGGCCTGGGAGACATAAGGGCTTCCACATTTTATAAGCTTTTACAATTATCCTTCAGCATCTAACGTTATCCAGCTTTTAAAATCAAACACAGTTTTTCTAGATAGATCCAGTCATGTATGATTATAGAGTTTCCCCATAATAAAGCTTGCTTAAAAGGCTGGTAACGTGTCAAATATTTCCAATTTATGCTCATGTGAAATGTAAAGTAGTTTAGGATTTTCCTTAATTTTACATTAGGCTTCTAAAATGGCCAGACACTATTGATAGCCATTAGCACAAAAATTTCCCCTTACAGAAAGCTAGAGAATATTATTAACTGCAATGCAAGAATTCAGTTTACCTGGAAGAATTCTGTTGTTCCAAAATACGTTGTTGAGCTTCCCAGTTTGCTTTTTCATCCTCAAACTGGCGACGCTTTTCCTCTAATTCTTTGTGTTGTGCCTCCAAATTCTTTTTCATTTGCTCATGGCGTCGCTGCAGCTGTAGAAAGTTACCAACAGGGTCACTTAAGTGCCACGGCAAGCTCAGAAGTTGCAACAACAAACATCTCTTCAACAACTTTACCAGTAAGATAAAGCTAGTTAAATCAAAAGTCCTAAAGTCTATAAGGTTTCTTTATTTAACAGAAACAAATAATTTATTAATTCTCTAATCCCACTTTTATTAAAGTCCACTCAAAGTAGAGCATGAGTTATAAACAGGAGCCGTAAGCAGGTAACTACTGCAAACAAAAGGAAATTTAAGCATACTTCGACATTTAATGCATGTATTATGCAAACTGTAAAACAGCAGGATCAATAATGCCTGAACTGCCAACATTTCTGAATAAGCGAAAAGGAAAACTCCATAGATTTCACCCTATTTTAATAAAAATTTCTTCAGGAAAACATTATTATTAAATGGATTTATTCGCTTATTAAAAGAATAAGTATTATAGAAATGAATTGCTTGCACTGTCAGACCAGAATAAGGAGTCTTTTTTTGCAAGTTTTTATTGATGGTACAGACTGAAAACAATCAAATATGCTGGACGTGGAAATGGAGACATTGTCGGGCAATGTGATTTCATTTGTGCTTTGTCACAGGATGTTTAAAATCCAAGTTAGAAAACTCTCTGCCCTTTCTCTCTCCCACATCCCTGTCTTAGGAAATTCAGTTAGAAAGTATATTCCCTTTGCAGATTTTTAAACACTTTATACTCAACACTGCCATCTACTTTCTGCAATTGGGAAAATCCAACAGAAATTATTGAAGCCGTGAATGATGATGGGAAAAACAGAATAGAATAATGAACTGCATGGACAATTAAAAAATTAATTCTCAGAACGCACTCAATGAAACCATCATGAGAGAGCAGAAATAAAACATGAAGCAATAGTCCCATTTGTGTATTTTTCTTTAACTAGAGACTTATTGCACAAGGCATGGTGGAGGACTGAAGTATAAATAGGCTCAAAAAGATATGAGACAGATAAACAGAAAGAATGAATTCATCTGTAATTAAACACTATGATATATACACTATGACTGCCCAGATATAACCTCTAGCTTAAAAATTACTTGACATAACTGACTGGAATACCTAGCATATATATTCTTTTCCCTGTCTATTTTTGACTGCTTTGAAAAACAGAATCAGGTTGATATATTTTTTCCTGTAACCCAGTACCTTGGTTCTCCTTTGTTACTTATTCCTTGGCCCCTCACACTGCCCAGGGCTGACAAGTCTGGCACCTGCCTTTCCAACTCTTTGCACTTCCTCTCAGATTTGGAGCCAAATCGTTGTTTGTAAATTTGAACTTCTCTGTTGGGAATCCTGAGCAAAGTTGCCTTTCTAAAATTTAAAAATCTTTTTTCTTTTTAAATATAATTTTGTTCTAGTCTGTTAAAAAGATGGCTTCAAGAGTTGCTCTAAGCATACGGACATGAAAATTACATTTTAAATTTGTTTACTTCATTAATAAAGCAGAAGTTGGGGAAAAAGTAACATAGTTTTCTTTAAATCTGAGACCCAACTATGGAAGCATTTTTTTAAACAGATGTTATGTTGCCAAATCTTGGAAAAAGAGGCATCTCTACACTGGGTCTGTATCAACCCCATTGACATCTGAGAAAATTTGTTCACCTCAGCTTCAGAGTCCTTCAGTTTCTGAACTTTTTCTTTGACTTTCATCTCAAACACCTGTTCCATTTCCATTTCCATTTTCTTCATTTTGGCTACATGCTCTCTCCTTTCTTCCTCCATCTGTGCCAACGGGCTCCTGCCATAAATGCAGAAAAAAAAAAAGTTAGCTAAAAAGATTTTTTTTTTCTTTTTAAATTATTGTTGCATTAGAACATCTGCAGAAAACAGGACAGAAGCACTTAAGCATTAAAATGAATAATACAACTGCATGTACTACTATCTCAAATACAATTTGTCTTACTATATTACTTACTACATAAACATTACACAAAGATATTTCATACAATGCTCCTCCCTCCCATTTGATTTATCTTACAGTTAAGTTATTACAGAAAGTCTTTACAAAACTCTTTACTTCCTATCTTTAGTAAAACCTGCTTATGGGAAAGAGGAAATCAAAGTTACTTGTATCTCTATATATACACATGTGTGTGTATATATTTGTAATAATTTTTTTCTTTTTTTTTTAAATCACCGTATTTCAAATGACCTTCAGGCACTGCTTTCCTTCCAATACAAACAGATACAAGAGCTAACAGACAGAACTTTTATCTAAAACTGATTATTTCAAGCATTCCTTGCAAAAACCCCACTTTCTGTCTAAATCTTTATGGTTTAAGATGATGCTAAATATAAACTAACATTATAAGTCTGCTGGATAAGAGTGGTCATTCTTCTGAACAGACAATTTTAGAAAAAAAATGTGGGCAGCAGAACATCAGTCGTTCATGAAAGTATTAGTAGAAGGCTTAAAAGTATGAATAAATTTAATTAAAAAAATCTACATGATTCTTAACTTCTGTACCCTTTAACTGATCTGTTTAATTCCACAAATTTGGAAAATTCTATTAGCCTGCTATCCATGTCAAAGTGATATTTTCTTTAAATAGCAACTTTCACATTAAATATCCCAAAAAACAGGATGAGTTTAATCTAGTGATGATTTCTGCACACAGTCTACCATAAGACTTTCCTGCTGTTCAAAGAGAAATCAAAAACTACTCTCTTCTTTCAGCGCGAATATGTATGGTTTTTAGAAGTGATTAATTTTCAACTATCATTTTGGTAAAGATAAACAAATAAATATCTGAATGTTTATTCAGCATCTGCAGAAAGCTCTAAAGAAAGAATAAACTCAACAAGCAGAGACTGTCTACTTGATATATCCCCCAACTCGACCTAATTATACATTAAAGGTGGCAAGTGTAAGTCCTGTCCAAAGGGCATTTCTATTCTTTATAAAGCACACAAACTCCGTTGTGGTTAAATTCATGCAGAAAAAGTATTCTAGAAGGAGACTGAATTGACTAAATTTTAGAAAAGATTAAAACATCAGAATAGTAAAAAGGTCCATTTTCATTCAGAATTTGCAACTTATTTCGCAAAGGTGTTTATATGTCAAACATAGTTAAGAATCATTTTGACCATTAACGGCTTCTTTTAATCCTCTTGCTTGTGCAAGAGTTAATCAAGCAGTGAAGGTAAAGTCTTTTGAACTCAAGGCCATGTGAACAATTTTCTGAAAACAGTACTTAGAAATGTGCTTTAAAGGTGACAATTGGGCGTGGTAAAGAGGATGGCACTTCCACACATACACACACAAAATTAAATGAACCTGAACTAATAGTTGCAAAGCTTGGTTTGGCTAGTAAAATGCTTCAATATTACTTACTGAAATGAAACTGCTCTTGAGCATAGTGTTTAAGTGTGGAAAATGCCAAGCACAAGCTACTTTTACCAAGAAAACAAAATTGGTCGAGCCTGGGTTGAGTACCATAACGTGCACAACCAATTCACATAAGAAACAAGGAAGAGGATTTGAGCAGCAGTATGCACATAGGTAAACCATCCAAGCCTGTTCTTTTTCATTACCAATCTACCTTTTAGTGGTTAAAGTTCTCAAATGTGGCTGCCCTTCAAAATTTAACCTAGGGAGTAGATCTAAATACTAATGAATCACTGCTACAGTTTCTACAGGCTGGAAAGGGGAGCAGAACTGTCCTCCTGTGGATGACCCAATAGTTACAGTCATGCAAGTTGACTTTGAGAAAGTGGGAAATCAGTTTGCCTGCACCGCCGGAGAAGCCGACAAGTGAACCTTTACAGCCAAGTTCTTTACCACACAGGGCACAACTGTTACTGTTGGACAGGTCTCAAGTACTGGCATTGGTAAGTGCACGTTATCCCTTGCTCCAGGGCAGAACAATGCATGGGACTTCAACAGAATGAAAAGCTCAAGGAAGAAAAAACAAAGCAAAAACCAAAGCAAAAACTCCAAACCAAAACGCCAACACACACACACAAAAATCCACACACAAAAAAACTAACAAAACATAAAATACTTATCTGGTTTAATTGAATGTTAATGTATGTTAAAACTGACCTCTAAGACTAGCAAAAGTTAAAAATTTTTCTAGACAGACAAATGGAACCTCTGCAAGCCAATAATAAGATAAAAACATGTCCAAAAAAAGATTAAAATACCTAGTTTTCCAATTCTATATTTTTCATGTACAGATATGTGTAATTTGACTAATTTTTCAAAGCATCTCTATATATGTACCATGGAACTACTAAGAGGTTGCAGGTCCAAGCTGGGGGAATTTCATGATCAATACACTGAAGCTATCTTCTCATTGTTGAAATTTAAACAAATTTATCTTAAGGTTTGACCAAAACATTTTTAAGAGTGAAGGTTTTTTGTCACTGAAAATATTTGGAACTTGTTAACGTTTATGTCAGCATAGCTTTAGGGGAAAAAAAAAAAACCATTGGGGTGTGGGGGGAAAAGGGAGTGGGGAAACCAATGCCAAGAGCTGGATAACAGGAAACTGTTTTAAATTTGCTACGTTAAACAGTGAAACCCTTTCTGTGTTTAAATAATTTTTGTCTTAAATTTTGGAAAAATTTAAATGACCACTTACATGCCTTCAACTGTGTCAAATCTAAAAAACAAAAAATACAGAGGCTTAGCTTAACATGCTTAAATAAAACCACAAAAGCAAGAAGCAATAATTAAAAAAGCAAATTCATTATAAATAGATTCCTAATGCTAATTTTATGCTCACCAAAGCAAATTTTTCACAATAGAATGATAGACTGTTAGTTAAAGCTGGTTATATTTATTTCAAATCCAGTTAGTAAATCACTACACCGTGTGAATATTAACGTACAGCTGAGGTGCAAATGCATTTCCAGAAACAATTTTACCTAAAATGTACTTAACTTACATCTGTTTTTAAAGTGATTTTAGGTATGTGAGTGACTAACTTTTCCTCAAAAGCAAGTTTTCTGAAACCAAAGCCATCTCTATGCTTATCTGCTGATTAAAACCATAATTGTCACCTCGTAAAGGACATTATATTCCTAAGCTCAGAGCAGTGCCCCTGGGTGGCAGAGGTGCCATGGGGGCTGCAGCAGCTCTGCAGGAGGCTTCCTGGGCACGTTCATCGCAGCATACGTTGCATGAGCACTGCTCTAATTAAGCACACCAGCAAAGGAAGTCTGGTAAGACTCTGATATTGAAGCCTAAAGGGCTTTAATACCCTTAGAAGGGCTGCACTCAAGTCCCTTTTCTGCTGAAAAGGAAGCAGAGAAATCTCAGATCATGAGAAAGTTTCTGACATAGGAAGGATGCACTCAAGAGGAGAGAGAAATGGCCTAAGCACAGCAGGACTTGTATATTTAGTGCTTTGTTACCCTGTGTGACATTTTATTGAACATATTGGCAGACAAGACTCATCTTCACCATGACCAAGATCTACTTAAAAGTTTTAAGCTCCCTGAAAATATCAAATTCAAATATAAAAATAGAGATATTTAGATTTCACTTAATTTTAAATTTTGGAACAAGCGTCAGTTTTAGCACACACGATGGTGCTCATATTAAACCACACTTAGTGCATAGCTTGGAGAGAAATGATCTACAGAATTAAAAGCTACCCTTCTATAAATATACACGTGTGTGTGTGTGTGTGTGTATGTGTGTGTGTATATATATATATATTATTTTTTGATTAAAAGATGAGTTGATGTTGAAAGTTTGAAGACCTCTGACATTAAACCTAAGACAGAAACCAGGCTACATATTCATGGAAAACATGTTTTGTATTTCCCATAGGGCAGCTTGTTATCTGTTGAATACTAGGGTTCCCGTTTCACCACAGCAAGGGAGAAAGTGCGGGGAATTAACCACTGATGAGAAGCAATTGCTTCAATTCATCTGCACGGTATTTTTAAAACTTGTGCCTTATCTCCATCTGTTTCCCTCCTTGTTTTTGTTCAAACAGGCTAACAGCTGCATGTGAAATAAAGATCTTTCAAAACCACAAAAGTTATAGCTGCCTGGATCGGTCTTTTGCAGCCTGAAGTCTCCAGCAGCAGCTAGCACCACACATTTTCCCAGGGGCACAACCACCACAGCACATGCAGCTCCTCCTGGGACGCCCCCAGCTTCTGAAATGCAGCAGCTCAGCGCTCTCCCCAGCCAGGGGCTGTGAGTGTGTGCACAGCAAAACGCTTGTAGCGCCGCCAGAGAGCACCAGAGCACAGCTCCATCCTCTCACAAGCACCATCTGAAGAGCTGCTTCCCACTAATGAATCCCATTTCCAGAGACCATCTCGATGCTGCATCATTTTCAGACACCAGCAGGAAGCAGGCAGGCATCAAACTCCCAAGGGAATGCACAGATACAGTGTTAAGGTTTATTCTCTCCTATCTTCCAACTCATTTCTACAAAAATATGCAAAGTTATTAGGAAAATCCCCTATGCTGCTTCAATCATGCTAGACTCAAAACTAAAAACATATTGGAGTAAAAAGCTAAAAAAAAAAAAGCATAAAGTTTAAATAAAATGCTGCAACTCAGCATGTAGAAAGATAAGAGAAGAAAAGCATCAGCTGCTGCATTAGCCAATATAGAATAATCAATTTTGAGTAAGTCACCAAGCTAGAAGACAAGCTCTAAAGAAAGGCTCCAAATGCTCCTCACGAGTTTGCCACGGGACATCCATGTCTTTCGGAGGGCTGAATCACAGTCATGACAGTTCATGTCCTCTCCTGAAGGGAGGTGACAGCTAAGTGTCCCGGCTACATTTGTTYACCCCGACATTCAGTCCTAAAATGTTCTGAACAGCAAGTCTCAGACACAGGAAACTGTCCCAAAAGATGCTTTTAGCTTTAAATACCCAAGTGGGACAAGATGGGGTGCAGAAGCAGGGCAGGAGGCAAAGTGAGCAGATACCTAAAAGCAGAGCAATTCTGGGTGCTCAGGACCTAGGTTTTGCTGAAAAAAGTAAATCTCAGCAATATCAGGAGCAAAAGAAACAGGCAGAGGCAACACCTGCTTTGGGAACCTCCTGGTGTAGGTATTCACACAGAAATCTTATCATGCTCACAATATGAAAATTAAAATCACTTCATTGTTCTTTTTCAATAGTATACAGAGTCCTCAGATCAGGTAAGAGATTCAGTTTGCAGGTACAGAGCAACACAAATATAAGCAAACACAAAACACGTAATTATGGAAACTGTTAAAAAGAAGAGTTTTCCAAATCTAAGCAAAACATATTAGATTTCAAAAAGAAAAAAAATTGCTGCCAAGCACCACAATACAAAAGCAACACAACTTTCTCTGATGAGGGAAACAAACTTTCATTTTTTACGGAGACAGCGACAGCAGGTTAGATGCATCCCGGAGATTGGTCTGTTAGAGGAATGCGACATTTTTGTCTCTCACCTGACCATCTGCTCCCCATTTCCAAACTGTTTTGTTCTCCAACATGCAATCTTTCTGCATGTTTGCAAAATTTTTTGTTTTTCTTCCTCACCCGCAGTTTCTATCTCACARAATGAATTTAGTTGTTCAAACTTGTCCCGCACCAGCCAAGGGCACGGTGCTGTTAGGAGGGGGAGTGCAGCTTCGGGAATGCTCCTAACGCTCTTCCTCATCCCTCCGGGGCCCTCAACACAAGTGTGATGGTGACAGTGCAAACCACGGCGTCAGGGAGGCCACGTCTACAGACTGTTCTCACTAGGACCTGACCTCGCTACTAATCTAACCTAAATCTGAGCGCTCGCTTGAAGAATTCATTGACCTGACACRTCCTGTTATATTTTTTGTCAATGCTGAGCAAGGAAGCCTCACACAGTTTCATGCAAGCTGAGACTAAATCAAGCCCACTTACATCATTCTGTCACAGGCACTTTCAAAGCAAGAGGATATTGCAGAAYTGACACTTGCTTTCATGAAAAAATAGCTTTGCAGCTCTCAAACAAACAGGAATAGTGGTTATTGTTGTCTAATTTCAGAGATATTTCTGGAGAAACAACTGTAATTTGGAATATCAGTAAATTATCCAAAAGCCATCTTATGTTTTGGTTGAGAAAATTGTATTTAGACATAGAACAATTTTATTTAGATATAGTATTTTCAAACATCATTGTACAATRGGAATACCATGGAGTCTACTCTTAAAATTTTCCAATAATTTCATCAAGTTGGCAAACAACTTGCTGTCAAAGGTAGCCAAAATATCGTATTAAGCATAAAACAATCCTGCAGTGCCAACGTTTCTCCCACGAGAGAGGGACAGACAGACAATCACATTTTACAATAATTTCCCTCACATAAGCAGCCTTAGAAGATGCTAGGACAGCCTATCAGTAACAAGAGCATATTTGCATTTTTATTTTGGAGTTTTCTAACTAATATCTATCTATTACTCTTGAAATGTCCCCAACACTGAATACTGAGATCAGAGAAGAGAAACCAAAGGAGATAAGGTCAAGAGTAACATATATACCAAAACAGAAAGGCTAACACAGAAAAACTTTGCAAAAAGTACCACTGAAACAAAACTTACAAATATAAACTCTAAGCTTATGGATACTCTTCAGAATTAAATCCAAAGAAAACCAATCACTTAACGTATTCAGTTAAGCTAGTGCAAAGCTTAATAAAAGTATAAAGACGACGACCAAACGAATCATAATTAAACCAGACATAGTATTCAGACCAGAACTCAGGCAATGGACCGAGGAGGAGGAGAAGGGAATGGAGTGGAAGAAAATAAAAATAAATAAAAACAAGAACACCCAACACACTAAAGCCACCAAAATAAACCTCAACGAACCAAAACAAGCAAAATGAAATTAGAGAGCAATACAACCTTAAGGAGAACTTACTTTGTTAGCTGCCCTTTATTTTTGTTGTTGTCAACACCGTTGTACGTAACAGCTGCCAGTTTTCTGCTTCTGTAGTTCTCATAATGTACATTGTTAGTGACATCCTTCAGGTCCTGCATGTGAGTTCTGCCAAAAAGAGCAATTTATAAGCTTAGTGTATGGATATTAAATATCATCTGAAAAAAAATAGCCCGTGTTCATTTTGCAGGTTTACTTAGTCATTTCTCTCTCTCCATTCATGTTAAAAATAGGGTGATTAATATAAACTAGTGAAGTCTGATCTTTTCCAATGCAAGACCTTCCAGCCTGTCAGTCATACTAGCAAGCCCAATGTCACCTGTAAGCTGCTCACCTTATCAACATGTTCCTCAGAATCGTGAAGTCACAGTGCTCACCATTTTCAACTGCAAAAGGCAACAAATTTACATGAGTCACCAATGAAAACATGCATCTTACACCAAGGCAAGACTTTCAGACATCATCCATCTACTACATTCATTTCAGCTACAGACTCTTCCTGATATTTCTTTACTCAGAGGCCATGTGTTTATATACCTGGACCAGTGCTTCTCACTGGCAAAATTCTTATGCTTCCCAGGCCACACCAGCAAACTGCATCCTGAGCTAGTAAAGCAGAATAAGCTGCAGCAGAAACAGTTTTGCCTGTTGAACTAGACACTCCTTGGGAGGCCCCATCAGCCCAATTGTGTAATTAGGGTTCATACGCTAAAGATCTCGGTCTAGATCCAGCTACGTCCAAGACCTTTAAAGGACACTTGTGTTTGTAGCAGCCCATCTCCCATCCCCTTAACAAATGTCTTCATTTCAGCGTGGATTCAAACATTCATTAATTAAGCAAAGCAAGGCTGTATATTCAAGTTGATGCAGTTGTCTACAKATCACGAGGGATAGCTGGCAGTTGCCATAAGATTTCCACCTATTTCAGTTGTGCCCATCATCCTGTTACCRTCCTGGAAGACGGTGCTGCAAACGGTGTTTTGCTGACAGATAATGAAATACTGTGAAAAGGAAACTGCATGCCACACACAATCCTCTGGTGTCCAGACTGCTGAGGGAAAACACAAATCACCTGGCATACAAAAGGAAGGCACGAGACAGATGCCAAAGTGCCCCAGCAAGGGGAACAGTTTTTTTTTTTTTTGAGGAGGGTGAAGTGGGGAGAAATAGTGAGGRAAAAAAAAGAGAACAAAAAGGAAGTAAATAACCTAAGTGAACTAAAAAAGAGGAACAGCAGCATGTAATATCATGGCCACATCTACCTTCCTGCAGTTATTTTATTTATTTTTTCTTTTTATTCTTTCTATTTATTTTTTCTTTTTATCCTACCCCCAGAAAAATGTTATTTCTAAGTCCTCTATATTATTCTATGCACAATCTCACAAAGCAATTCAGGCAGTTCCTTTTAGTTCGGTTCTAGTTTTTCCCCTTATAAAAGTTATACAATCGCACAAGTGTGAAACATTTGTAAGGTTTGTTTTAAAAATAAAGAACAGCAYCATTTTGTACATTTCAAAATGCTAACGCAAGAGCCTTAAAATAAAGCTTGATCTTCTAGTGCAGCTGGTTTTTACTTTGTGCCAAACCTCACTTCCTGCCAGACATGCACTTCAAAGAACGACAGCATTTCTCTTCAGAGCATTTATCCATACACTGGGCTCTCCCCATCAGCACACACGCTCCGTTTTGCACTGTAAACTTAGACAGTTGCTCCCTTGGTAGGGCAAAGTRAGCAAGAATCTTCTCTTTATTCTATATACACACTACAGGGGAAAAGCCCACTCATCATGGAAAAATAGTGCAAGTTTGCAGTGTTTGCTTCATAATATGGTATGGTGCAAGCTCTATTTTTCATGTKGCATTTGCAATAGGTGAAGAGTTTTAAAGCATAAGTAATTGTTGCCAGAAGAATATCCAATTACTTTCTAATCTCTGTAACAGGAGAAAGTAAGTTTTAAATAATCACAAAAAGGGAACAAGTATTCAGTTCAATACAAGGTACCTTCCTGTTCCTACACTCCTGCAATTAAGACCAAGACTTACTTGGGGGAAAAATACATTTTTCCAGATATTTTAGATTGATTTATGCTAGTCAAGCTTATCAAGTTAACATTCTTCATAGGAATTCCCTGGAAAGAAGAATTTAAGAGATGAATATTTTTTACACAATGTAAAATAAGAACACCAGCAAAGAGTTGTAACTTAAACCTCATCTTTTTGTGTAGCAATTGTAGTAAGTTACAACAAGCTTGACAATCCCTCAGTGAAGTTTCAACCGGAATCTGCATATAAAATTACACACTGCTGAAACTTTTACTTTTCTTCCAGGTACGTCAGAAGAGCAAAAATGTTATGCGTAGTGAATTTCCACATGAAAGTGCATTCAAACTAAGCATTTTAAATATTTCAGGTAAAGTCTAATGCCCTAGTACTTTATTAAAGATACACATGAGAAAGCCTTACCTTCTGCAACGCCCCATGGGTACTGCCTTCCTCTCACTCTCTTGCCATTGACTTCAATGATCGTATTACTACCTACCACAGCAAGAGGCAAACGGTCCTGCAAGGTAAAAGATTGCTTCAAAAAAAATCTAACATTTCCACTGCCAAAGGATAATGAAACTCTGCCCAAGTAGCAACGTGAACACTGCAATCAGCTGCCCAAAGTGCAAGAACAGATACATATTTACTAATTTTTAACTAGGTTGATGATGAGATATATATATATATATGACATATTTATAGTTTATTTATATATGATTCTATTTACTTTTTTTATTTAATCACCTTTTAAATTCCCTACATTCTGAGGTATTTTGTAAATGATTTAAAAAGATATTTTTGCTACTTAGTAAACTAAACAGGCAACCCCCTTCCTATTTAACCAATTTGCTCAGTAATGTATTTTTTCTTCAGATTCCAATTGACTACAAGGGTCAGTACTTTGACAGGATCTTGCATCCAAGTTCTCAAGGATCTGCCAAAGAACTACTACTACAAGCTCATGTTTTCAGGCTGAAGCAACAAAGTAGCCAAGAACATCTTTAAATAGCTGAAAGGAACAGCTTACAAAGCTAAGTATTCTGCACTTTTGTCTGTGCTTTTATTCTGTTCCTCTCATTTAGGCTAGCAAGCATTAGTCCCAGAAGAACKTCTATTTGTGCTATGTGTATTTTAGCTATCCTAGGTGATTCCCACAGACACAAAAACACAAGCTTTTACAAGCTGTTAAAATCAGTGAGCAGAAAGAAGTGAGGCTCAAGAAGACAATAAGAATAAACCAAAACCACGAGTAAACAAAACTATGTTTCAATAATCYGAGAGCCCATTTTGGTTTATTTAGTCATTCCTCTCCGTTTCAGCGCATCATTTAGCCAGACAGTATTCTAATCAACTCCAATGTGTGTATTATGTGCCACTACATACTTCTGTCTGAAAGAGAATCTTAGTCTCCTTCAAAATTCACAATCAAAACGTGGCAAGTGGATAGAAGTAAAATAGGGATGGAATGGAAAAACAGGAGTAAAGTRAACACATTTAAGAGTTTATTAAAGGGTATGCAGTGCAGTGCTTTTATTCTGAGCTTTAGCCATTAATGCTGAGAAGACAGCATTATTCATTCTCAGCTGTGAAAATGATTATTAGAACAGCCTGACATTTGATTTGATCTTAAAAAAAAAACGGAGTTGACTCTTCAATAAAGACAATGTTTTTCACTTCCCCCTCCCCGTCCCAAGTCAGAGGGATTGTCCTGGAACAAACAGCTTTTCAAGATAAAATTATTTACCTTTATCTTTTTAACAATCTTATTTTCTTCTTCATCATCTGTTTCTGGAAATTCATATATTTTTATTTTGTGTTCTTGGATTTCTTTCATTATCTAAAGGAAAAAAGAACATTATTCAATTGTCTGAGGCATTCATACTTTGCAGTGACTGTTTTTTCTGCAATCTGTTACTTCTTCTGTTTCAATTGTAAACTCTTTGCCTTTTAAAGCAACTAAATTGCATCATAGAACTTGCTCACATGGTTAACACCATCTGGCTATTTCAGGGGATTATTAGCATAACCACCACTCCTTGGCCAGCACAACAGGATGACAGCCAGGCACCTCACAGCTAAGAGAATACTTCATGCTGATCTGCACTTAAAGGACTACCTACAAGGCAGCAAAATTACACTATTTTTCTATGTTTCAGCAGACAGGGACTCACAATATTTGACCTGCACATGTAAAAACTAAAATAACCTAGCTCAGATCTCTAAACTAGAATACTCTTTTATTCTCTTGAGAAAAAAAAAAAAAAGAAAAAAGGATTTGAATAAGTAACTGTGGGCATACCTCAGCTTTTTGAATTGCTGCAAAAGCTACTGCTGTCACCCCTGTTCTTTTCTGCTTCTGGCTCACCTGARCATCAATTGCTTGAAGCAGGATCACCTGCCTATTTCAGTAGAGCTTGTGACAGATGAACTGGCTCTGGCTACAAGCGTTTTTTTGAAAAATATTTGTGAGCACCATTGAAAACTTAAGAATAAATGACAATGCCACCAAAAATAAGCCTGTTACTGTTCTGGTTTCTAACTTGTCTGAAGGTTATTTTTAAAACAGGTCTGATTAGTTTGCCAGAATTTTAGAATGGAAAAAAGAGACAATTTAGCTGACAGCTAAACTTCAGTGCCTTGGGGACTATTTTTGGTTCGTGCATTTGCAAACTTGGAAAGAAGGTAAGTTTGCAATTTATGCAATGATTCATTTTAAAAAAACCTTTGTTTTCAGARACTCTGCCCTACATAATGCCAACTTGTTTATAAAGCTACCTATGTATTAATAAATATTTGCTTTCTCTCCTCTTTCCTCAATATTCAATTGTATCAAAAACATGGAATGCAACCAAAGAGAACTACATGTCTATAGCATCTGGCCTAAATTTCTCCCAGGGAGRAAATATAATTTCATTTTCAGTCTTTAACAGCTTTGCACACATCATCTCCTCATGCCAATTTCTTTTCAGAAACCCTGTGCTTTTAAACTAGAACTGGACACAGTTTAATAAAGCAAACTTTATGCCTTGGCTTGTCCTGATRTGTGTCCTCCTCCTCATCCTAAAACACAGGAAAGAACTAAGTGGTCTACTCTGATCACATAATTGAAATAAAATATAAACCACCTGGAAAAAAGTCAATACCAAGAGAGAGAKATACAAAGAATAAACTATTTCAGTTACACCAATGTCAAAATTCTCTCAGTATCTTTAAAGCACATTGCAAGAGTTGTTTTACAGCACAACAGCAAATGGCAGATACACTCTTACTCATCTGGTGCTTGAACTGTTTGGGTTTTTTTTTTAAGTAAACATAGTACACCAACAGGGAAGTGACTGCTTTAATACAATGAATAATACTCTTTCTTTTTTCTATTTTATTAACCACTTTCGTCATGCTCCTAAATGTTGACTGATTTTTATCTTCAACAATGAAATACTTCAATTGCCAAGAATCGTACTATACTTAAAACCTCTTCCCCTTAGGAGAAGGAGCAAGATTATTTCGCCAAGAAGTGTAATTAAATCTAGAGATATAAATTACTTAGCTTTGCTGTCTCAAGTTGTTGCTTCAGGGTCTAACTTAGGATATGAGAAGTTAAATCGCACCACTTCCACAGGRACAAACTCAGTGTACTATCCCATGATGTAAATATTAATCTTTTAACTTACCTGTTTTTTAAACTGTTGGCATTCCTCAGGTGTAAGTGTGTCTGCTTTGGCAATAAGTGGAATGATATTCACTTTTTCATGCAGGCGCTTCATAAACTCTATATCCAAAGGCTTAAGTCTGAAAGACAGTATTAAAGSCTTGCAGTTAATATTAATCAAGAACATACAAATGAGCCAAGATTTGTCTTGACAGCTAGTCTGAAGACACTGATTTATGAGTTATAAATTGTAGCATAAAATTTAAAAGACTACCTGACTGGTATAAGAAATCGTCAAGCACTAYACAATATTAAAGCATAGTAAGTTAAAGTTGCTAGGAATCAGGAGACCTTTGCTAGCTAAAATTATACTCATTTAAGCAAGAGCTAAGGTTACTTGCTTCATGGAGAGTTCTGATGTCACCAAATGGAGGATGCTCTCATTTAAAATCTGCCTGGTGTGAGTTCATGATTCTGAATCATTCTCTGTTCACATATACGGGTTTCGTCTTCTGCAAAACATGTTTATTTGTATGCTCTTTTCTGAGAGCAAGCTGCAAGGGKTTTTTTTATTCTTTAAACTTATGAAGACAACTAACTATAACCTGTACATACACGTATCATCTCTAACTCACTGTGCACAACAACAAAAAAAGTTAGAAAAGTGGATGACAAGAGTCAAGCATATTACTAACCAAAAAAAAAAAAAAAA
>PTEX01000035.1:4616321-4668522 GCA_003342815.1 Eudromia elegans | reverse complement strand
ACTGATGAGTAACCTAACAAGTTAATGGTATGTTACTTCAAATATTAGGGACAGATCCATTTATCACTCATTAAACAGAGACACACACAATATGTGACTGCATTAGGGACTGCAGCAAACTACTTCTAAGGAAAAGATTTTTCAAGATGAGACAGTCACCTTTAAACAAGTTCCACAGTAATATTAGTGTCACTAAAAAAAAAAAGACACTCTGACACTCCTTGTTTTCCCACTGTCTTCTTCAGAGCCCATCAAAAAAACACACTTCAAATCTTGTACTGGTAAAGAAAAAAAAAATCTACTGAAAATAGATTCAGGCAGGTCCATTTCAGGGACTGTCAAGATAAGGGGAGGTTACACTAGTAAAGGCAATGCAGGCTTCCCCACTCCATCAAGATAAACGTGCAGGATTCCAGCACATTTAACTTTCACACTAGGGTTTTTAAAGACAAGTAAGACTAGCAGGCACTGAAATAGCTCCTCCAAGACCCAAATGACACAATTTGTTTCACACATGCAAGAAGCTTGATTCTTACATCAGAATGATTACACATGCCCAATCACCTTGTAACCTTTATCTGTGAAAAGGAGAAGTTGTTTCTTCCCACAAACAAATACCAAGTTTTCCAGTGCTATGAAATCCAGATGTGCTAAKGACGACTACAGCATTCTGAGGCCTTAGCAGGAATTGGAACTCCTCAAAGATTTATAAACWTACAAGAAGTCTAACCTCTTTTTCCTGCTAAGGAAAACGTATTTAGCTGCATTTTACATTTAGCCGCATTGAACATTTTCTACTGGCCACCAAGTTTTTCGGTTTCACAAAACATTTCCATTAAATTGCTAACAATAATGCACATCTAGTTTAAAAAGGTAGGTCTGGACGTCTTTTTGCCTTGATGCGCTGTCTCCTCTGYCCTCGCTTCACAAGCAGCCTACCGGAGCACTGTTCTGAGGCGCATGTGCCRCAGCAGCGCGGCTCTGCAGCCAAGCTAAGTGCCTGGGCTGGAAGTGGAGACGCTGCAGCAGGAAGCCCTTTGGTAAGATACTGGAATTGCAGGAAGAACCAGCAATTCCCATCAGCCCACTTGCTCAATTAGGAGGCTCTCCCTTCCCTTCTTCTAGGTGTCTCTCCTTGCTCCCGCAAAAGCCTCAATAGTAAAAGCCACACAGCTAAACCACTAGCTGAGACCTCTGCAATGAGRCCAACTAAAATCACTGGGATACTTTCAGGGGGAAGGACCTATGTTTCATCTTTTACTGCTCATCGACTGCAATCAAGCTGTTCTTCACATACGCACAGAGTCCTGCAGACAACCAAAAGCAAGCTCCCACACACAGCCTCGTACCCCATCCAAAGGGAAGGGCAACCTGCTCAAGGGGATACAGGCGCCGCTGCCTGCACAGGAAGCGCACTGGGAGGCAGCAGCACCGCAAGGAGCTGCAGGAAGGGAAGCGAGCAGGGCTCTGGCAGACACGCGGGAGGAAACGGAGGCCGACGGATGCACCARTGTCCTCGGCGCTCAGCTGGGTTCSTCAACTGCATGATGATTCCCACCATTTACTATTGAAGTTGAAAGACATTATTCAAACCTATCTCTGCTTTACACTTGTTTTTTTCCCTCCAAAGAATAATATAAAATCCTACTGTAAAGAGTACATATACCTTTCTAGCTTTTAAATTCATAAATACAGCGGCCAAAACTCATTTTACTGGAAGCATTACTTTTTTTTTTAAACAATCTGTATCTCACACTTCTTAAGAAGTTTTAACACACAAAATGGGGAAAAAAGACAATTTTTTTTTTGAAATATAACTGAAAGTTACATTCCTTTCAAAAATGAGAATAAAACCCCCAAATTTTCTCCTTACTTAAAACAGTATTATTATTTGGCACAAGTAACAAACCAGCATCTATCAAAAATTCAGATATTTACATTTAAAATTGAATATCCTATATGTAAGTATTTTTTTTAAAAAAAAGTATTTATTACTTATGACAGAAATGTCAAATCATTAGGACATGTTCACACGGGAAAGTTTTCYTCTGTCATGCTCCAAGAGCTGATTTCTTTCCAAATTGTGAAAGTCAGAACAAGCAAAAGCACTGTATGCCAGCCACAAAAACTGAATGYAATGGCTGACATTTTTGATTGCTGGAGGAATATTCCTCAAAAGCCCTTCATTATTTTCTTAATGGAGGTTTTGCTGCTTTTGATAYACATGACAGAAGAGCTTGCATAAGGCTACTCATCTTCTTTCTAGTTATCAAGATACA
Source organism: Eudromia elegans (assembly GCA_003342815.1). Taxonomy (NCBI): domain Eukaryota; kingdom Metazoa; phylum Chordata; class Aves; order Tinamiformes; family Tinamidae; genus Eudromia; species Eudromia elegans. The sequence goes on along the minus strand of PTEX01000035.1, from coordinate 4,666,243 downwards.
CAGTAAAATGTCTCTGSCTAATGTAACTAATTATAGTATCATGGTAAAATGCTAAGCAACTAATTTCAGATATAATACAATCTTGCAGCCAGCATGCACTGGAAATGCAGTTCTCTCGTTCTACCACTAGATAGAAGTCTGATCAAGTTAAAACATAAAGTGGACMGAAGGTTGCATAATAGCTAGAAAAAAAATGCAGCACATCTATACTGGAATTTTCAACTCACTAGACAAAGAATTAAGTGCCATCTGAATTAAAGCATGTTTTAATGCCAAAGATGCATCAAACTTTCCGTATTTGATTTATCATTAAAGTCGGAGAAAGGGTTTGAGRATCAAAAGGAAAAATCCCATTGCTTGAACAGCAAACCAGCTTATTTTTAAMAAGCTGGACAAAATTGTCTTTTGGTGAAAAGATGAATAAATCACACATGTAGTACTGGAGCAACTAAAAATACACAACTACTCACAAGTGCCAAGAGCATTTTTTCTAGCTATGTAATTTGTCTGTGATCGTGGTCTCTGGTATTCTAACTTATTGCTAGCTTGCCTTGCTTATGTTTGACAAACCACAGTAAACTCGCCTTCATACTTAAACACGGTCTGCAGGCCATTAAGAAAATCCTACGTGGGACTTGGCGTAATTAAGAATGCTGAAATCTGGATGTTCATCCGAGATAAAACCAGAGAGAGGGAACACTAAACACACTGATACTTACCCATGTCCTGAAGGAGCAATGAAGTATAAACAACACTGCACTCTATTATCTGGCATTTGACGTCTGTTCACTCGGGATTCTGCATTCAGGTAGTCCTCAAATTTACTGTCAATGTAGTCGATAACAGGCTGCCAACTGCAGAGGTTACATGAACAAAAATATTAGATCACTTAGGTAAAAAAGATTAACTCTGCAAAGAAATAGGTGCACACTATTTCTCTGTGTTCTTTTTTTTTTWAATAAAATATTCAGCAAGGTCTATTTTAAAAATTATCTAGCTCAGGGCTACTATCTAGGAGTTCACAAAAAAAACAACCAACAAAAAAATCCCCTTCAAACACAATTACTTTCATTGTAATAGCATTAAACAGAACACTTAAGAACAGAAACCATAGGAACATGCTTTACTGGACAATTCTTGTGAAAGATGTGAGCAGGTTCAGTATATTGTGAGTGCCGAGTCCAATATTCCAAAGAGGCAAATATTCTATTTACTATAAATGTAGTAAGAGAGAAGCCAATTGCTACTGTAATTTGATTAAAATGTGATTAGAACTACAGTGCTCAAAGTATTAAGCTAATGGAATTATGCAAGTTTAAAGGCATCAAGATTTAAATTGAAGATTGAAGMGTGCATTTTAAAAATGCCACAAGGTAATATATCAAAAAATACAATTCAAAATGTTTTTGAGCAAATACACACAAAAAAAACTCTTACCAATTACTATTATCCACAGCATCGCCAAACCCTGGTGTGTCAACTATTGTAAGTAGTAACTGCACACCACCTTCTTTGATTAAAACTTTTGACTGCTCGACCTGTAAATTGAATAAGATTAAGTGTTTAGCAATTTAGTCACTTAATTCTAACATTGGGAAAAGCATTCAATGAACAAGAATTCTTACACAGAAGAGTCAACTCTTCTGCTTCACAGGGGTTCTGGTTGCTTCCTTCGTGTATAAAATCCCAATTATTTTGATATTAATTAAATTTTTGCATTTAAAAATGGGTCATTCTTGAAGTAAAAATCAGTGACAAAAGAACTTGCCTAGGTATGTAATGTGCCTTAAGGTTTTATCTTTTGTTGAAAGAGGAAAATCCTGAACAAATACTGATGCCAGCATACAAGCAAGTATTATGCAATATTCCGATATTCTGATAGTCTAGGCATAATACTTGCCAAAATTACATAATAGCACTTTGGAAAGGGAATCCTAGAAAGTGATGCCTTCCYGTGATGCCTTCCAACCTCACCAAAAAAATACAACCCACAACAACAACCAACTCTAACCACAGTGTTATCTGTCTGGATCCCTGACTGTAGGAAATGGCAAGTTCATATCAGTATTTTGACTCCTTCCAAAGCATTCATGCATTTGGTCATAGTTTTTATGATACTAAAGTAACTTATATTAAATTATTAGTGACATTTTTCCAGATATCTAATCAAAAATACACGCTAAAATTAAGAGGTTGCACATACCAGTATCAACCGAGACAGATACTTGCTTGTAACCAGAAGCGGCCCTACAYGACTGAGAATGGAGACACTTACAGAAACCATCAATCATGAGTCTTAAGCCCCTGATCCTCASCCAGAGGAGAAAGGAAATATCTAACAAGTAACTTTGAGTGAGCCTCTGCAATAATATCCACTAATGAACTTTCAGAGAGCAGAAACTTGGCWGCAAGCCCTGTCTACAGGGTCTCTTGACCAGTTCTTGGACTTTYCACATAGATGGTGGCAACGCCGCCAGGCTGCTTGCACATACCTCACAGCATCATACAGCCCAGAAGGACCAGCTCACAACCACACCTGACAATGTCACGGGCGCTGGCTATATATTGCCACCTAAGTCTGCAAGGTGAGCAACTGCTCTGAGGAAAGCTGAATCAAACTCCTCCTGCACAATTAAAACTGATCAAAGTCAAAAGAGGATACAGAAAAAGAAACAGAAATCACTGCTGAGAAAGCTCCCTATTTAATCTCTGGATATGCAGAGTCCATCTACTGTTTTTTCCTACTCAGCAGTAGCAAATTCTCCTGGCCCTATGTGCCAMGCCAGATCAATCCATTTTGCTCTTAGGTCTCAGTAAATGAATTCAGCACCACCATGGCTGTCTACAGCATGAGCGGCGGAACGAGCTTCATGAGCAAAGATCCCGATAAAACAAGCATCTCCAACACGGGGCTATCAGGATGACAGTCACCACTGAACAGGCTTCAAGACCAACAAGTCCAACTTCCTACTCAAGCAGACCCAACCGCAAAGTTAAAAAGTCCCTTAAGCCACCACGCTAAGACAACACCAAGTCACTCTCCTGCTATCTGTACAACATCGAGCCTTCCCTAAGTGTCAAGCCCAAAGCAGTGAGAACCTGGGAGTGTATGAAACTTCTTTTTAAACTTAAGCTGTCATTGTCTGGTGAATGTATTTTTCCCTTCAGGAGTTCTACAGACAAAAGTTATTATACACAGCTGATGCCAGAACCCGGGGCCATAATCCCCAGCCACGCAGTCAACCCAGCCAAGAGTTTACTACTCTCAGGCTTTAGCATGAAAGAGATTAACTTCAGATCCCTTGAATTCTTCTTGCTATCCTGCATATAGTAAACACACAACCCTCAATATAATCAAGCTCTCTCCGATCATATGAGGCCATAACACTTTCAAAATACTACAGATAACGCTAATGTTTCTACTTTTGCCAAGTGCTGCAAGCTATCAGTCTTATTCAGCACAGACTTACCCACAATACCAAACCCATTAAGTAACTAGGCACTCACAGTAGCACGCTTTTACAAAAGAAAAAAAAAAATATATATCCCAAATGCATATTTACAACAAAGACAAAGGAAGGACAAAAGATTCTTTAAAATGCCAGATCAAATGTTTTTCCTGATTCTGTATGCTTGTAAAATTTAAGGGCGAGTAAATTTGTGAAGTTAACTGTATCTCTGTTTATCTCTCCAGATAGTCCTCATCTCTTATGCAGGGCATCTAGGTGAGGATTTTAATCTTCACCCCTACAAAAAATAATGCTTTTCATAAATTCAGGTGGGTATCAGCAGGGCTTTCTATTACTTACAGAGCAAGAAAGATTAATGGGTTATATTCAGGGCCCTAAACCTGGTTTGTGGATGGTGAGACTATATCTGCTATATACTGTAAAAGAGAAAGAGAGAGCTGATAAGAAACTTTAGAGAAACCTGCCCTCAAAGCCTCTGTAAAGTTATTTTTTGTTGTGACCTAAACGAATATGTCCATACATGGTCAAAGACACAGAAAGCAGCAACATCTGGAAAAGATCCAAAAAATCACTGTAAACTAGTGTCATTCATGCTTAAGACTCCAACTGCATCCTATCATCTGGTTTTACAAGTATCCCCAAGGGATTCATGGAAAACATTAGTTCAAGTCTTGGAATTTAAAACTTTTATTTAAAAAAATCTATTCCAAATGGCCATTTTCCCATGCACTCCAGCTAACTGGGTCATCCTGCCTGCTTCGCAGCACTACACACAATCCTGTGAAGTTGCATAGCTGGAGCTTGACCACTTTGAACGGACTAAATTTTCCTTTACTGTGCTCCCATTTCAGAGAGTTAAATGACATTCAGARAAAACATTTCGTACTTCATCATTTCTGAAGGAGTTTCCTTTGAATTCATCTGACATCAAGTCAGTTGCTATCAAATGTTTTTGCTATTTTTTCCATGAAATGAGTAGGATTATAAAACAACACTAAACTGTTGTTTTCAAGCACTGCCCAAACCACAGATTTTAATTATCCAAGTGGGATGGATGTATTTAYCCATCAATAAGTAGTTCCCATTTCATTAAGAGCAAGGAATTAATACCACCAAGATTTTAGGGTGCTCTGGTGGCCTGTCTCATTTATGTTATACAAAGCAAATGAATAGTTCACCAYTGCATCTTTTAGTATCACTACAGTTTTACCAAAGGTCTGCTAGAATTTAGGCCACTGACAGCACAAAGATTTGTCCTCTTCAACCAAGGGTTGTTCCAATCCACATAAACATTRAGCAACTTGGGTACCTGGTAGTCAAGGATAAATAACTGTAGAAAAACCTTAACGCTCTGAATTTCAGCTTGGAAAGGTYCAGTACACAGTACAAAATCCCTGAATGCTAACAGTGGCTATCACTGTTAGCATTCATGTACATCACATGCACATCAGCTGCAATTACTAGCACARGCAATTGCTAAGGTTGTGGTAGGAAACAGTTTTATGCTTACTTAAACACTCACACGGAAAGATGGCTTTATTTTTCAACAGAGATGCTATGCTTACTGATTTTTCAGTCATCACAATAAGTTGCTGAAAGTAAAGCAAAGCAAAGTTGCACTAGAAGTTTATTTCATCAAAATATTAAATGCCCTTGCTATATAAAGTAATGGTCCTMAGACAGGAGTTGCCTTTAAATTCTCTTTATGCCAGCTAGTTGTTTGCTAAGTCCTAACAGACCCTAAATCACTACTGTAAACAATTTCAGCTAACTCTCCATGACCCTCCAAGGCTTTTGTCTACATAAGGAGAGGGGAGGAAAGAGGAAAACAAGCAAAGACCAAAACATACAAAACAAGCAACGCACTCCCCCTCCCCAACATACATCAGCTAATCCTGCTACCCACCCGATGAAAGAACTTAATTCAGGTTCCAAAATCAGCACATATACAGTTCTACTTTAGTTTTCCTCTCAACAAACCAYTAATAGTCTGAGATGGCTAGATGGTGTTATCTTTAAAGAGTGTCCTGCAACTTCTGTTGTTCATTGTTATTTAATTTCTTCCTATGATTTTTCCCAATTAGAAATTTTCTAATAGCAGGGAAYCCAAGACAACTTTAATTTCCTTAAGTCAGAGTTTAGACGACCGTAACCTGAACTAGTTTAGCTTCAACTACCAATGTTTAATCAACAATAATGAAGTCACAGTAAATCTCTCTTCCACTAAAAAGAACAGGTTATTCTTTCACAAAGTTTTTCTACTGTTCATAGAGCTTCACTGTCTTGCATTAAAGTGTCTTAAATCAGAGTTTAGCTATTTGCATTCCACTTCTCCTCTCTCTGAAAAAGGCACATAAATGTAACATTCGATTCAAATAAATCAAATGCCTCTTTTAATAAGTTTAAGTCAAATTTATTTTTTGTTTTCTATCAAACTGATAAACTAGACTAAACTAGACTATACTTTATCAAACCTTAGATAATCTAGATAACACATATAGTCAAATGAGAATTTCCAAAACGTTTCTTCAAAAAACAAGYATCAAAACCCTGATATTCTGCAACAAACCCATTTTGTATTAGAATTCTCAAGGCTGATCTTTAACTAACTGACAAGCAATTAAGTTCAGCCATCTTAAATAACAGCATAACCAACTTCTTGGCTCTTTGGTAATTACCCGAGGAGCTAAGACTGCATAATAAAATAATCCCCCTTCTCCCCCACCCCCAACACCGAAGCCAGGAGATCACAGCACTGAAGTAGTTATTCAATGAAATTGAAATAAAAAAAAGCATCAAGTTTGAAAGCTATTGCTTAATGTCCACAGTACTAACTAATTCAAATTTAATGCTGCCTAATCACTTTATAAGGACATAATTACTTTCAACAGCTGAGGTGATTTGAGACCCTGCYGTGTTTCATAGTTGGAGAAACTCTGCAGGACAAGGACAGCAGTTGTGAGCACCCCCTGGTCCACATCAGTGTAAAATTAGATTAACTGCAGGCTATCTTCAACAAGCACTTAAAGAAAAACAAGCCAGACTTGCACCAAGAAAGATGAACAGAGCTCACATCATCTTATTCATCTTATATTGTTCAACTGTGGACGTAGAAAAATATCCCACTAAAAAGCAGTTATTTCCAATACTACTCACAACACTAAGAGGTTATTTAACTATAGATTACAAAAGCAATCTTTTTGTAATATAAAAAGCACGCTGTTTCTCTTGAGAAAGTAAAATCAGCAACAAAATGTTACACAAATTAATAGATTGTGTTAAATTTCAGGTTTAGACTTCAGTATTACAGTTYGTCATGCACTCACGGTAACAGCTTCTTTGCCTATGTATGTTTAGCACTTGACATCTGCCAGTTTCACCCTATTCCCAGTTAAGTTTCAGAACAACCATTTGTAGGAGGTAAAAGCAGATCAAGGTTGCAGAAGGTTGTTGCCTACCTCTATAAAATAGGTCTTTGCACTTATCTCACGCCTTTTTTAAAAGGAAACTTTCTTGCAAGCCTGCCTTGAACACTCAAATTTTAGTGCACATTTCAGTATTTCCATAGAAATTTGCTATCATCTGACTGATATTAAACCTTACATTTTCTAATGAGACTGCATCCATGTGATTTTTCCAGAATACAAGCAGAGCACAAAGTACCTTCCCACAGGGATCCTGCATTTCAGTGGCCTAYAAGTTCCACAACACCAAAGTTTTGTGTAGTTAACACACAATGAATGACATATATTAGATATTTCTTAGAGTTTCAAATTATAGCTGATCTCATTTTAACAAACATACTTACATAACATATTGCCTATGTCACTAAATTGCAAATCACATTATTAAAGTTGCAATTCTTCCCCTCCACATACCTGTACAGTCTTTTTAATTCTGTGTGAAGGACCTGGATATTCCGGGGAATACAATTCTGTTAAGAATAATGAGTTGATTAATGTTGACTTTCCCAGTCCAGATTCACCTGGAAGAAAGCAAAATAGTTTCAGTAAAACTGGAAGTATCACACATAGTGAAAGCATTTAAAGTCTGCATTTCAAATAGTCTTAAAATATAGCACTTAAAGGCATTCTCTATTTTCTGAGGTTTTCAGAACCTGTAATCTTTTCCAGTTCCAAGGAAAAAAGTCTTAATATATTATACAGAAAAAAATCTAACCATCACTGATTGATTCTACAGACATTCCTTTTTCAAATCACAATTTAGAAAGCTGCTATTAAAGATATAATCAAGATACATCAAGGTGATATTACCCATGTGAATAAACTAGTTACTTTCCTAGTAAAACTTTCTATCATGATGGTCTCCTTTACTTCAAGCATTATTTGAGGGTTGTTCTGTAAGGGGTACATGGACAWAAAGATCACGATTATTTTGGTCCAATTACGAAACCCAAAGCACTAAAACGAATTTCCAAAACTATGTGGTTTACATGGAAATCATTATTATTGTTATTTCTATTGGAGCAGAAGGAGCTGCATTTTCTCTGTGTTTTTTTTTTTTTTTTTTGTAACTTGTTGATGAACATCCTTACTGAAATATTTTACTACAAGAAAGTAGCCTCATTAAAAGGCCTGGAGATGTTATTTCCATGACAATGCAGATGAACACAGCTATGAATCCCATAGTAAAAAATATTTATAGCTCTACATAGATGAAATGAGAAGAATTTCACATAAGGTACTTAATATAATATTTTAAAGGACAAATCTTTTAGCTGCTTTTCCACAATTTTCAACATGCCAATTCACACCGGCTTAAGAAAGAATCCATAAAGGTATATATCAGCCATGCCTCCCATTTCAATGTGCTATTAAACCTAAACAGACAGCATTGGAGAAATTTGCTCATGAGCAAGTGGATTTGGACACAACTACTGCTGTTGAGAAATGTTCTCCTAGGGGAGGACAGCATGCCATAACACCGCCTCCGTTCCTGCTAGGAAAATATTTTACTTCGTCCATCCTTAGGCTGCTCCTGGCTAATTCAAAGGCTAAACTAGACGTGCCTGGAGACCCACGTGCTGCAGAAACACGAGTAAGCAAGAGCTGCAAACAAGCAGCTCCTATTAGCACTGACAGCCACAAACCTTAGCGGCCAGGACCTTATCTCTGGTGTAATAGCCGGCTGGGTTTTGTGGCAGAGCCCTCTCGATTACAAGMGCGGGCTAGAGGCCCCACTAAGTGGATCAGCGGCTCAGGAAATGCTGCAGCCGGAGCTCCCGCACCTGGGGGTGCTTCCAAGCCCTCCTGTCACATGCACGGAGKAACTGGTGCCATGTCAAGCACCTCCTGACTATGGCGAGAGGAAGCTTTACTCCCATTACAACCTCCAAATGTGAATGGTTCCCCAGAATGACAGCTCTATGTGAGCAGGAACACAGTGATTTGCTGGTCAGCGTTTTATTGCCACCACTACAGATGTGGCCTTTTTCTGCAGTCAGATTTGCACATTTCTGAGCTATTTGGTAAATCCAGTGCCTCCAAGTACAGGATTGCAAGAGATGCAAGTATTCTCCTCTTAACTSTGCAAGGTCCTGAGGGCAGGGTCAGCTGCAGTTCAGATGTTTCCCTACTAAATTTACACCAGAAGGAATAAGCTCCTCCAAGAATCTCCCAGATTCTCAGCTGCAGCCACTAGCTCAGTCCTCAGCTCACAGCTCTGCTGCTCAGGGGTACACGTATCATTTCAGTTAAACCAAAGAGCTGTTAAGCCAACCCTACCAACCCTCCAACTTTGTGACGTACAGTATACRTTCTTTCCGTGAAGATTACTTTTTTAGTTGAACAAAACTTCTCAAAAGGTTTTCTTCTGCATTAGTAAAGAAAGATTTACGGGCTGCAGCAGAACATTTCTGTATCAGATTCCAGACTGACTTCAACACAACAAGAGTTGGTCCTTCTCCTCCTCCCACCTATCGCAGGTCACAAAACTTTGCAAACCTCATGGTGGATCTCACACACAGAAAAAACACTTTCCCCAAAGATTACACTCCTAGCCAAGTTGCCATTGAAATTCAACATAAGGAAACAAGATTTTGAAATTTAAAGGACATCTGATTAAAAAAAAAAAAAAAAAAAAAAATCAGCAGCTCAGCCCAGTTGGTAGCCACGGCTGTAACCGTCCACATAGAGCTGCCCTCAAATCACTGCAGCAGTAAAGCCCAGGCATGCCTAGGTTTTTCCTCCACCCTTACTACAGAGAGGATAGGAAGGCAGTTTTGAGCTGATGTCACTGAAGTCAGCATGCCCATAAAACCTCTTCTCAAAGGTGCTCGCGCTCTGATACACACATGCCCATACTAACTGCCATGAGCCAGGACAGACTGCCTATCTGCTCTCATTTGAAGCAGTACAMTTAAGAGCCTATTCAGGCCACTGTTGTGCCTTAGATGACAATGTAGTCGACACCTATGACGGTAGCTACAGGCTATGGATAGAATATMAAATTAAACAGTTAGACTGAAGCCACAAGAAAAAGCACACACACCTGAAACTTTCAATACTAAACAAAAGTTCAGTATTGAATAAGAGCAACTCTTGTTCTTCCACTTCACTCAAAAAAATAATTTTCTCTGCTGACTACAGAGAAAGCAGAACTGCAGAAACTCCAAGTGCATTTGACCAAACCTGGTCACCTTTTTGCACATAATATATTTAAAATAGTCTGATCTTAGAAGAAATATATTAGGAAAAGCAGTTCTTTTTCTTTATGTAGAAGCTTGCTCAATCCAAAATTCTCCTTACTGGAAAAACTTGAAAAGCAGCTTGATTGCCTGGGCTATGAAGTTACAGGGAAAACAAATTGAACTTACTTTGCCTATCATGACAGAAAGCTAGACTGACAAAAGCAAAAATACAAAACAAACAAAAAAAAGCATCCGACCAGTCTCAGTATGCATTTCTGGATGCCTCATCAGTATAAGAGATAGTAAAAGACTGTAAGATGATAAAACCACTTATTCAGTAGTAGCTTACAATCAACACGCACAGCTCAAGGAATAGATCTAGTTGTCTAGCGCAGAACGGGTCATTTTCAGTGATATCCTGAGTTTTCTGGTTTTAGAACAAAATGTGATTTGTTTCAGGGAGCAAACAAACTCAAAATGCAAAAGTTTCACTTTGTAGCATTATTCTGAACCCAAGAACTTTATCTGCAGTTGTCGACTGCTGCGGGGTGCCTTTGCCATATCCTTGCTCTCCCACTAAGCTTTTTATGTAGTGTTCTCCCAAATAGAAGGTCTTTTTTCTTCATTTCTTTGTGCCTGGACAAATACTGGAGCTTCTCCTCATACGTAKGTTAACTTCTGTTGACAAATAGCATTTTGTTCAGACAGCACACCAAATGTCACTTAAACTTGCCTTGGGTAACTAAATTTCTTCTCCTTCCATGAAGGAAAACCTGATCAAGTACTTCCCTTTTCCCAAGCAAAATGAAGATCAGTTGTAACAGAAGTTGTAACTAGTTGTAACAGAGTTATGGCTTATGTTATTTCTTGACAAAGCAATACAACATTTTCTGGCTGCGACGCCACTCTGCAGAGCCAGGACCAGTTCTCCATTATGACCTGCTAGTATTTTTCAGATCCTGTTTTCTAAAATCCAACCACAGAACATGTAATCATGACATACATTTTTAGACTTACGACCTCATATGAGAGTTCCTTAAACATATCATGATCTAGATAACTAAAATACTTGGCCAACTCAGCACACTATTTGCAAGTYATAGCATTTTCTACCTCTTCATTAAAGAACAAAAATATTACTCTTGTCCATCTCACTAGAAGTTTATTTGCAGACTCTTTACCAACAACTACTCCATTCCTCGTCTGTCTAATAGTGCCTAATAGTATTCTACGTTCCTGCCCTGTGCCAGTTACACAGGTGGGTAAGGGACCACATAGGCTACTCACACTTAAGAACTTAAGTTGCTTTTCCAAGTGGGACCACAGGAACACTTATGAACCACCCACCTGTGAGGAAAAGACTTCTGGTCATCACAGCCTTGTAAACTAAGACCTCAGTTAAGCTGCTCTAAGTATGCTTCATGTATTACCACCTTGTCATTCCGTCTATCAATTTAGAATAGTTTGAGCTGTAGCATTTAACTCATTTTCTGAGCCTAACAGCCGCGGTRAACAAGAATAAAAGCAATTCTACAGTGGCTAGCAGCTTTCTGGAGACGAGTCCCCAACATCTGTCATGCAAAAGTAAATACATTTCCCGCCAACTACACCATTTCTCAGAGTTTCCATTACAGAACAGAAGCCAGTATTTAGAGTTACTTAAAATATTAATAGCAAAAGTACTGTCTCAAGATGATTTACTGCTTTATCATTAGGAAGATACTCAGCAACACACTTTTCAGAGCTGAGAAAGCTGAGGCTTTTAGTACATTTCATAACCCCATATACAAATACACCATGGCAAGGCTACTGTGAAGAGATCAAATCCAGTATAACTCTGCTTTTCCTCTATAGCTTGGCCATGTTTTGATTTAAACATTCTATATATGTATTTCATTTCCAACATGTGGGTTAGTTTTTGGGTGCACTCTCTCCCTTMCAGCCCTCCTTTTCATAAGCTTTAATTATTTTAACCATTTTTGCTTAAAATATAATCYCATTAGTTTCATAGTGGGAATTTAAACCTGGCCGGGGAAGGCTTGTCAGAAGACATAAAGATAATGCATTTCATTTTCCCTCCTGCAGAACTCAGCACACGTGTGCACCAGCACCCGCAGTGTTAGGCACACGCCCAGCAACCTGGGTTGTGCTGCAGCAGGCACTTGTTAGCTTTTATACAGAAGCAAAGCTACAGGAACAACCCAAGTTGCATAGGAGACCAGAGATGAAAATAAATACTGAAAACAGATACGAAAAAGCAAGAGAAATGCCCAGAACACTGAAAAACATGGCACAGGCAGATGGAGCAGAGCTCTCAAATGGGGAGAGATGCTCTGCTGTGTCATTATAGATGATGACCACAAAACAGACTACAAGATGTTTTTTAAGTCTCATTTTAAAAGCATTTATAGAAGCCATTTCTTGTCTTCATGGYTCTGCAAAATATGAACACATGTTTTGATAAACATACAAGGATGKAGAATAAAAACTATTGCAACGAGGAGTGGGAACAGCACCATGTTCCACAGATCGTCCCACAGATCTACCATCCCACACAGAACAGCACTGCAATACATTTAACTTGGGTTTTATACYCTTTATATAGGGAAGAAAGCCAAAGCTCCACTGTTTCATAATTTCTGCTCCAAAATCAAGTAACATCTGCTAGGTCCTCAAAGCAGATCCCAGTGGAGCACAACAGTAAGGAAGAATATTGGAGACAAACTCATATAACCAACAAATAAATTTGACATGCAGTACAAAATAACACAGCTTCATCACTTTTTCTTGAGCACAATTTAAAACCGAAGTGCACTTCAAAGAGACTGTTGACATCTTATTCTGATCATAGATGTCATTTAAAKGATTCAGAAAACCCATTAAAAGATGGAAAGGACTGAATAAGAATATTCTTACTGATTCAAGGCAGTGCCTTAAAAGCAGTACTATTTCCAAAGAAGTGATTCTAGCTCCCTAGGACAGCACATTAAAGTAGCTGTGAAATAGCAGTACAACAGGTTAGAATGTGTCTGCTGCGGAACAAGACAGTCCCTCAGGCCCAATCCACCACTTGCACCAGGATCTCTAATGTAGCACGGTGAGGCAAGAAGTGATCCAGCTAACTAGGGCATTAAGGAGGGAAAGTCAACACCAGACTGATGAGGCAAGTCAAATCTACAGGCTTCTAAGGAAAGGAGGAATTAAATACAAAATCTGCATGTAAAATCAGACCTCTTTTCTGCAACAGAGCAAGCACTGACAATTCATAAGTCAGAATGCCTGTGGCCCTTAGCTAAGAGCCACTTTTGCTCTAATCCATCTAAGCTTTGATCCCGATAAACAGTGTCTCTGCAAAGGAGACATTCAACAAGGATGAAATACTTAACAAAMACAAGGTTTGCTTTTTTCACTATGCAAGTTGAAAGAAAACTAATTCCTATAGCTAAGTAAGCCACAGTCCCACTGCAATGCAGTTGCAAAGATAGTGCAACCAACAAAGAGTTGTCAAAAACGACCTACACGGAAAACCTGAGCACACARCTGCTTTGTGAAATCACTGTGCTTTGGGATTCATTGCAAATGCAGAAATGCAGGAGGAATGATGTGAAAAGCACTGAATGAAGACTGGTGTCTTTAAGGTCAAGAAAGCGTATACCTGAGAACATAGTTCTGGGCTTGGAAGAACCACACACCTAGAGATAAAGCCGTAGCATGAGATCTGTTCTCTGGAAAGACTGAGAGCAATGATTACAATCAAATCTGTACATTACTATTGCTGACTAATCGTATACACTGGAAATGCTTTCCAACAATTTCAAGAAGCTGCTAGCTCAAGAAATAAAGGTGTATTAGCCCACAAATCCTAATCACACTACTCAACACTTAGTTTCGTCTTAYTAAATGATCAAAATGAGCACAGATGTGTTCTGCTTGAAATGATGCCACCAATTCTAAGCCATCTTGGCAAAATATATAAATTTGATACTTCAAATACTTGCAGGCGCTTATACGTTGTTTCCATAAGCAAGCCAGTCCATYGAGTGATTCTTCTCTGATAAAGGTGCAAGTAAGCTGAAATAGGTTGGTATAAGCTTTTGTCGTCAGGATTACATCTTTCTCAATATGGTAAGAAAGTTTATTTTGCTGAAATGCTAACCCATTACTTCCAGCTGTCCTCCACCATTATTCAGTTTTCTACTAAATATTTAGAGGAAAACTGAACCATTCTGGGGGCAAAAACAGAAGTGTAAGCTTAGCAAGCCAAGAGGAAAGTGGAGAGGTCTCACAGTAAGAGGTACCCTCAGAACCACCTAGAGCACTAGGTATGTTTTGCAACAGATGACTGYGAAAGACAGATCTGGGAAGCGGCCCAGCATTCCTCTTGGAATTCCCGACAGCGAGGGTGTATGCAGTCCTGAGCCAAGAAAGCAGAACCAAGGAAGTCACATAGGCTTGTACTTCGCCATAGATGAAGATGTAATACAACAAGTTCAGACGAATGAAAAAATAAAAACACATTTTAGAGCGTGTTCTCATGTAAATCATTACATCATTTAGTCAAATGCAACACGAAAAAGGATACCGAGTTGACAAGTTAGTGAAGGTTTCACACCCTCTCTTCTCTCTTGGTGCCTGTTGGAACGCTCAACTCTTGGCCATCTTCATGGCCCTTTGTTGGATTTGCTCTGGCAGGTCCACGTCCTTCATCTACTGGGAGCCCAGACACCAGATGTGYCCTTGCGGGTGCTAAGCAGAGGGGWAGGTCATCCTCCTCCACCAGCTGGCCACACTCTTCCTAACGCAGCCCAGGGCATCACTGGCCTTCTCTGTCACAAGGGAGCCTTGCTGGCTCATGTTCTCCTTGTAGCCCACCCAGGTMATTTTCTGAAAAGCTCCTCTTGGGCTACTTGATCCCCAGCCTACTCTGGTATTTGAGGTTATTCCTTCCCATGCACATGTCTTTGCACTTTGCTTTTGTTAAACTTGCATGAGGTTAACCTCAAGGGCAYGTTACCTAAACATAAGAGTTACACGTGCATTCCTTGGCAGCAGCCATCTGATGCACGACTTCAGCTGGACAGCGCTACACTCTGTCCTGTCKCTTGGGCTCTCAAAAATCTCAGGTAGCTAACTACCAGGTCTACAAAATTCAAATTTTAAACATTACCTAGGAATAGCTTTTAATGACATCCTACAGAACCAATTTATTTAGTATCTTTAACACAAATTTTTTGAATGAATAGGATGAATATCCAATTAATAGGATAAGCTGTTCGTCCAATTAGAGGAGTTAAAACTCTTAACAGAAAAAAAAGTGTCTCKAAAATGGACTTTTCATTACAAGCACAAGTAGTTGTTTGCTCACATTCTTAAGAAACCAAGCATGCAAATCCAATAGAACTGAAGCTCATTCTCACAAATTTCTGCAACTGACCCAAACCCTAACTCCTACCAACCAATACTGCCACTAGAAAACTAAAATCTCATCTCCCATGCCACCCTTAGTTTTTTTCTTCTGTTGTGCTGCAACACACTGAAGACTTCCTGACTACCCTCYCTTATTGCTCCCAGGAAATCTCCAGCTGGATTCATAGACTAATCCCATTTGTGCCCAGCACCATTAGCTCTTTCAGAAYAGCAGAAGCAGCAGGTTAGTGTCTGAGCTACAGCCTAAGGGAGCAGTTACTACGGCCAGATCACATTTTTTTTTTCCATAATTAAACTACAGTAACACTTCATAAATGCCCATGATGCCAATTTACCTCTTTAAATACTTTAAAATTATGGATAACCGTATCCATAGTCTTATTTCTGCAACTGACTCTCTTTAAGTCAACCGAGTTTTCTTATCCAAGCATCTTCAAAAGATGGCCCACTATCCTAAGAAACACTGTGTGTGAAAGAGAATTCCAATATCTGTAAATGAAAAATGAAAAAGCTCTCTAGAGACAACTATATATATATATATATGGAATACATAATTTATTTTTCTTCACTTTATTTTCTTTCCCATTAAGAGACAAAAATCTCTTCAAAATTTTTGCAATGAAAAATACTCATGCATCATTGTCCTGAAACTTGATTCTATGTACTTTTTTTAAAGATGTGTAAAGAACAAAAGGGCTAGGAAGAAAAAAAGTAGAAATCTTGGAATAAATAAGTCTAATGCCATGAGTGGTTTAAAGRGTGGTTTTCTGTACAGTGTTTTATCCATTGATCTCAACAATGTTAATTGTCCCTGCTATGTTAATGCAAAAATCTGTCAAATGCACCTGTGATCTTAGAGACAGCAGTTCTAGGTATTCTCCAGGGGATTTCATGCTAGTCACACTACAGACCTACCAGCATAAAAATGCTCAAGGAGGACCAGAAAAGACAGTTTGGCACAACAAGTTGGTTACTGGAAGAGCAGCCATGTCCAGAAAATCCACTTATTTTATGCATTATTTTATTGCTTTATTTATGCATTACTTTATTTTTAGGTTTGTTTGAATTTATTAGAATTGCAGCTTCTTACCTTGCCTGGTTGCTTTTTTCATACTGATATTAAAGTAATGCAAATCTGGATTCTTCCTATATTCAAATGCTACGGTTAAAATAAGATATCGTAGTCAACTCCCTTGTATGATGAAAATATTTGTGATTTTAGTAAATAAGTTATTWTTCTAGCTTACCACAATGAAATCAAAACAAACAAAACAAAAAAAAMCAAGTTAACAATCTTGTTGCACTGCAAGAGGTCTTAAACATGAATCCTCAAAAACTTCTAAAAAGTGCAAAGAAGTTGGAATAATAAAAAAGTCTCTCTGAAAATAGTAGATAGATGTGGAAGAGGCCTGACCTACACTGCTACTTAATGTAACATCTCAGCACTGAAAACATGGGCAGGCCAGGAAGAGGTAAAACAGGGACAGGCAAACGAACAGAGTGTAAACTGGGTATCATAGAGGGAGAGCAGCACTAATCACCTCTGTATGTAATTATATTGAAGTTAAATAGCCCCACAGAAAAATCAATCCAATGCTGTGGAAAATGGCTGCAGGCAAGACTCAGATTTCAGAAAAAATAAAAATAAAACTCTCCCAGCTGCAGTGAGTTGTATTACAAAATACATCAACAAGCTCCCTATCCTCCCTGGAATATTCATCCCCAAAATAAACTCACTAGAAACAATTGCAACATACATCATCTTTACGTTACACATTTCAGGTTAAACTAACAGTGTTTGATCTAAAATCAGCTACACCAGAAAGCAAGATCAAAGTGATCGCTATCACTCTCCAAAACATCATATTTTCTTTTAAATTTCTATGAAAAATCTCTCATCCTAATAGTAATTTAAATTATGGTCCTAAATTTCTCCAGGGGGAGTTTAGATCTATTAATGCCATCTCAGTACCTGATCATAATTGAAATATCTTGCCAGTTTTCCTATCAGAGTTCCCTATAAGAGTCTATTTCCCCTCCATCTGCTAGGCAACACTGCAAGCTGGGTGCTCCTCTGTCATACAGAAAATTCAGAATTTATATATAGATCATACAGAAAATTCAGAGGGAGGAGGGGATCCTTCTCCTTTGGCTAATGTTCTAGTTATTGGGGAGGGAGACCCTTCCTGTGCGAGGAAGGGGAGATATATTCTCTTTGCTCTTCCATTTGACAGCTTCCCCATCTGCCTCTGCCATCACAATCCAAAACTGTCACTACCACTGATTGACACACACCTGAAAGCCTAAACAAACCCCACACATTCCTGGATCAAAACATTTACTAAAATGTGCTCACCTATACTCCATAGTCAACAGGAGATTCCAGTTAAAACAACTCTCTAAAAATAATAAATTTTAACCTGATGTTTCTCATATACCAGTTGTATTCGGTAAAGAGCAAACACAGGAAAACGGTGACTACCATGAATCTGCCTAGTAGCTAGAAAGAGACTGCACGTGTGTCCTGCATGGTTTCTTCCAGTCCAACATAAAGGTAGATATTTTAAAGCTAAAACTTTACCTAAAAGCATTCAGAAATAATAAATAGCCCATAGAGAGCTACATTCAGATCTTTAAGGCAGTTAGGCAAGACCACTAGCTGCAGCACAAGAAGACAGACAAAGGACCTTTTCAGGCTCCRTGCCTCCGATGGTAGATGCACGATACTCTATCATTAAATTTGATATTTCAAATCAGCCCTAACGTATTCAAAGCTAGGTCACTTTCCCAGGAGAGAGAAAAAAAAAATTGGCCAAATCTTTTATACTGATCAGATTTTAAAGAGATTTTTCATCCCTTTCATTCTTCTATTAGGATCTTCTCTTAAAGCTCATTGCCATTGCCCATCTCGCTCTGATGGCCTTTACTCAGTGCGCATTTTTAACAATGCCAACTCTGCTACAGATATACGACACCTCCCTGCATACCTATTTTTTAATGCTTAACTGGTTGTCTTCAAATGTCATGAACAGGAACCATCAGGCAACAAAGTCATTAGAAACACACACACACACACACACACACACGCAATCCATGAGAGAGAAAGAAGAGTTGACTGCCAACTTCCTCTTTAGAAAAACCAAAGCTAGCCCTCGGGACCTTCTGAGGCCTTCTTATCCATCTGTGCTGAACACCAAGGCTACGCATTTACAGCGTCAAGATCGGCAAGTTTGTGGCTCCTACCAGTGCCAAGTTGGCGTCAGCTGACAAGGCAGCCCATTAGGAAAGCGCTTGCAGCAAGTCAGGTTTAATGGCACCTATGCAAAGTTGCCTGAATTGCAGAGACAGAATATATTTTTTTTTTTCTTGAGTGAGTTTCTCTGGGCATGGAAAGACCCCTAAATCACCCAACCCAACTTCCTGACCCCTCCAACCTGCAACCCTGCCACCTTCCATTGCCCTTCTTCATCACTCAACATTAAGCCACATCAAGGCAGGTCTGCACACATGCACCACTGCTAAGGAGCTGAATGCTCCAGAGCAGCAATAACTGACAATAYCGCTTTTAAAGAGCTTTGTATATGATTATTGTACCATTTGTTTCATAACTAGCAGAACCAAATTCATTTTTCTAGACGCCGGTGCCTGTCATTTCCTCCCAGGCAATCAATTACCTCGGTTCCTCTTTCATCCCTCTTGCCTCACTTTCTTCTCTTCCTCAAAACACAGTCTCCTATGCAAGCTTCCAGTCAGGCGGACTGAATGCCCTCTGGCAGCTGGGGTCTACCAGATGCATCCAGAGACAGCATCTTTGGCTCCAGTTTTATCTGAAAGAAACTGCTTTACATGCTGCAAGGATGCTCTGTGATGTGAGCACAGTGAATAGGAACGTGGAGATCCACTTCTAAAGTGAAATTTAGATCCAACCTAGAACTCCACTGCAAATGTAGGCATGTAACATGTGATTTGGCCAGGCCAGAAGTGTCTCTTGCTAGCCAGTAACAYCAGCCAACCAACACCAGCTGTTAAATATAAAAGCTTATTTATCCCCAGTGAGAGAAAGTCAAACAACTCTAAGTTCTCTAAAAACTGTGTCTGGGTAATTACCTGAAATTTCTAAGCCTTGGCACCATTTGAAAYTGGTCAAGATGTCTCAAAAGGTGATTGAGAACTGGCAAAACKATCTGAGCTCCCCACCCATAAGGAGGGAGGTTTTCTTTGCGGGTTGAACCATAAATTTCCTCTCCTGAAAACCTAAGGGTCTCTGTCCCACCCGCACGGAYGGGAGCGAAGAAAGCTTTTGAACAAGTAAGCACCAGTTCAGCCAAGGGAGGCACACACCCATAACAGCTTTTTCTGACTTCGTATTTCAGACGCATCTGCACTAAATGCTTCTGGCGTCCCACTTCCACACACAGAGCCTCTCTGTTCACCCCTTCCCCGCTCAAGGGCAGTGGTGCTGTTCCAGAGACAGTGAGCAGGGCTCTCAGGGCCTCCCTCTGCTCAGCCATGTGGGGCAGCCCTCAGGGCTTGAGGGCCTTCCCAAGCCCACGTGGTGGCCACGCAGCCAGATTCATGCAGGAGAGCCACGATGCTGCCCGCACAGCTCAACATGGGAAGGTTCCCGTGACGGTGGTGCCCTTTAAACTGCACCAAAAAAAAAAAAAAAAAAAAAAAATCAGGAGCAACTACTGGAGCCCACTATCAACAGGGACAAAAAAAATAGTTTTCTACTCACCAACCCTACCCAAGAGAAGAAATCTGAAGCAGCCTACAAAAAATTATGCAATCCAGTAACCACACTCCTACACTCAGATCTCAGAGACATTATGACCCACTGAGCATGTTGTATTTACAAGTCTGTCATTAGTCCATTAGAGAGCAAGAAGCTGCAGACAAAAGCAACACTCTTCTGAATACTACTTTGCAAGATGAACACTGATATTTGCCAAGAAGAGGCATTTAGCATTTCTGGATCATCTGGGAGGAAACTCAGTGCGGTCTCTGTCCTCCCACCACTTAGCAGGAAGGATGGCAACATACTCGTACCTGTCACACAACGCCGCGTGCCACAAGATCTCATTATAAGACTTCCTAAGTAGTCAACACATTTGAAAACCTTTTCATGTGCTTTTTATGTCAAATTATAAATAAATCAGTATTAAAAAGTCATTAAACTCACTCTAAAATTGTCCTCATCTTTTTCTCCCTCTTACTTGCTTCTTCTAAAATAAATAAATCACTATTCAAGCAAAAGCACATAGCAAATACTATTTTAGAACTTCAGTGAATTTACAGAGCARTATCAGTGTTAAGCAAATAGTACATTTCATAAATCCTCCAAGTGCCAAGAAAAATATTCCTGTAGCAAGTCAGAAAGCTCTACTAATCTATACCATTCACAGCAATCACAAATAGTCTTTAGTACTGATTTATGACCAATGCTAACTAGTAATTAGCAGGCTTAGACCTGAGATTTTAAGAAGTCTGTTTTGAACAGCAAGCCAGAATAGTTTCAACAAGTTTGATGTGTTAAGGTGGTTACAACGCATAAAATCACACGCTGCCAAAACACAATAGACAGCAAAAAACAGCTACCAAAACACCTGAAATGCTCAAAAAMCTCCTATCTTTCAAAAATAACTTAATGCAACAAAAATTAACTGCAATAAAAGAGGTAATATTTTACTGCATTTTAGTGAATGTTGTACTCTGTTTAAGCACTCAAAGCTCTCCTTGTTATTTTACAGGATACTTACAAAAATTGCCAAAATATACAACCATAATTTCCATATCCAGGTTTTGTTGAGGAAAGTGTACAAGCTCCATTTTCCTCTACTGAAGGCTTTTATAACTCTAGAGTGACATTAAGTCTCTCAGACCATGCCAAAGAGCCTGGTAATACCRGGATACTTCAGTATCACAGCGCAGCATTTTTCTCAGCAACCCTGGGCTCTGAAGAGAAAAAAAGGAACGTTCTGCTCTTCTAGACACAGTTAATATCCTGTGATGTGTCATTTAAAACAGCGTCTGAACTCCGGTTTATCTGGCCAGATTCTGTTTATCTTCAGAATGACAATATTCAGTCTATCTATGGATTAATTTATAGTGGATGGAGTATCACGTCTTTGCAAGCACTAATTTTGTACTTACCCTCAAAGGTGCTGGTCTTTGTTAGATATGAGTCATACAAGACAAGTCAGGAAAATAAAAGCTAGCCAGAAGATTACAAAATTTTTATAGCAATACTTTGACTAAAGAAAGGGAGGGACCAAAACACATTTAAGCCTTCAAGAGGAAACACCCAGTGAGCTAATACATAGGCTGCAAAAGGAGAAACATCTAATCAAGGAGTTAAGGGCAAGAATACAGGCTTGTAAAAAGGCATCCGTGATATTCAGTACAATTCCAAAAGCTTAACTAGTAGCAATTAGCAATTGAACTTATTCTTAAGGAAATATTTCATACTACCACCCCTTCATTAGACTGCATGATTCCAGTGTACCCTGTACCTTATTCGCAAGGACTTCAGACAACTCAAATAGGTCACACATAGCTCTGAAAATCAGAAAATGTGGAAGCCCAGAAACCCTGGCTATCCAAGGGCCTCTTGAGGAAGACTGCAAGACACTGAACAGAAACTGCCCTTTGCAAGCAGGTCTAAGAGGGTTTCTTCCCCATGAGCCTTGCAGTCCCACTCTACCACATCAGCAGCTAGAGGCTTCCTCGGCTGCACTCGCCACCAAATCAACCAAATGGTGCAGTCCTGAGAGGGCAACACATGGCCGCAAGATCTGTCCCAGTCAAGTTGTTTTATTTTAAGATCATCTTATCCATAAACTCAAATACCAATTTTTTTACAAATCCAAATTGAGTATATTGTTTCAAAATTAAGTAGTACAAGAAGCTACCTTTGCCTTCTGGCTTCACCTTAACCTTTCTGTTCCCACCTTAATGCCAAGCATACTAGGTCCTTACTTTCAGCCAGAATAGTTTCAAGCCTTTCAACCTTTCTTCTCTTCTAGGGGCAGATAAATTTGAAGCTCTACATATGCTCTGACATAGTAGTCATCCTGTTAGAACACGTGGAAGGAGCTAAAGGGCGTTTCTGAACAGTGAGTAACAGAAGGCCTTCCAGCAAGGGTTCAAAGCATCCCCACCAGAGACATCAGAAATGGGATCTCTGCAACCTACAGGGCAAGAAACGGCACTCAATATGCTCCAAAGTAGTGCTATGACATTGCATCGTGAACACAAGGGGAAAGAAATGCAGGCGAGGACAGAGCCCTTGCACTCCCATTCTCAGGGGCATTTTTAACATCATCAGGGGATATGCTAAACAAAATCAAACATAAATATCTACAGAAACAAAGATAGTTTTAGTTATAGTACTGTTCTCTTAACTGGATAACGGAGACATTTCATAACTGCTTATTTATGCTATTTTAAACCACTGAAGAGCTTCACACTGTAAAAAAGCCAGCTGAATTTGTGAAATCCTTCCGTTCTGCAGGTAACAGAGTATAACAGACAGCTTTAGCCACAACAATACCTGGATTCATGTCAAGAGCCAAAAGAAAAATAGAAAAGAAAACCTTACAAAGAAAATTCATTGGAAGCAGAGAGGCTGCGTATTCAAGCATCTCCAGAGCAAATGCAAAWGAGAAGGAATTGCTAACACTCACTGAAGCATTTAGGTCACAGGAAAAATAATGTAAATGCTAGCACATGGACCAAAATATATCTCACATGAAAGAACATGTTTTCAAATACAGATGTTTCATTGCAAAATTCACAGAAAATATATAGCAATCACGGCCAAACTAAATTTAGCACGTACATCCAACCCTTCAAAAGACACCAGAGTCTGCAGTATTTCTAACAGTGTTGGAGTCAATTTCCTATCTTTTCGGCAGAGTTTAAAGTGCCGGAGGCTCTCAAGCTCTTAGCCTCAAACATGATCAAAACCAGGCTGACAGTGTGCATACAACTATCTGAAGAAAACTAAAAAGAGGATTTTAGAATATGTAGAATGTGCAGCATTTTCCTACAAACTAAACGCTCACTTCACAAAAATGACCCCACACTACCTGAATGGACAGCAAAAGTGATTCTGGAGAACTAAAGTTTTACAGCCAAGGATATGGACGAAAAAAGTAACTTAAATCTTCAGCTATTCCCCTCAGAAGATGAAGGGATTTCTTCAGAGGGAACAGTCCGTGAAGAATTTGAATGAACAGCACACGGCAAAGTATGAAATGTCGGCCCCAAAAATGCTCTGAGTGGGACATAATGCAACAAGGGAATGCAAAAGCATTAGTCAGTGAAGATATCAGAAGCATAAAGCATATCAGTTGAAAAATGTTTAAGAAACAAGATCAATTTTATTAACTGCAAGATCTTTAATATTAAATGCATTAAAAATATACATTGATAAAGTTCTTAATATATGCAAACTAGCGCCATTCAAATAAGACTTGCCATAACATATGATTTAATTGAACTCTAGCTTCCAGCTAAAACAAYTGTTTTATTTTTAGCTAAAATACAATTCTCATAAGATGGGAAATGAGCAGCTGAACCAAATAGCTGCAACTAGTAAAAATCAATCACTAAGAAAAACGGTTTAACATTACCTGATTTGCCACCTCAAAGCATGTCAGGACACAAATTTCATCTGAGAAACACTCTAAATGATTTTAGATTCACAAAAATTTAATAGTTTGAAAAGTCTCCCAACAACTTCTTCTGTCTTCTCCAATCTACTTTCAGTTCAAATGGTATAAAGGGCTTTTTTAGTTCACTATTCTCTGAGACAACATAAAAAAATATCTAAATGGTAAAATGCAAAAGCTGAACTGTAATGAGTCAGATGCAGTATGCTGAGCATAYGATGAATACCTAGGCCTTATCTGTCCGTCTCTGGAACTGGTTGGACTACCAAGTAAACATCACTAACTGATCTGACATTAAAATTATTTGGCAAATGTTTTTCACTAGACTGAAGCACCTCTGTTTCATCAGAAAGAAGTCCAAGCATGTAACACATACCAGAGAGCAGCACCCATTAATGCACTCAGTAAAACACATGCACTTATTGGACAAAATACGCCCTATACTGACTTACGTAAGCACTAGAATATGCTTGGTCTGTGAGCACCAGTAAGAGACTTAACAGATTTGACTGACTTTCCAAACAGTGGCAGATAATATTAAAATAACCTACAGAAAAGTAAACTGCTGTAGTCCACAAACTCAAGTTTTTGCTCTTTCCCTGATTTCCTCCACTTAAAACCTATACTGTTCTCAAGAATATTACACAGCTATAGGTAAAGTAGGAAATACCTTCAAGAAAATTTCAATATCAAGCACGATCCCAACTATAAGAAAGAAATACTAGCTCTAAACACAACTGCTCTTTCAGATGAACAAGAAGCAAGACAATTGCTCACTTGCACACATTCCATGTGAAAAGGCTTATTTCACTCTTTAAAAAGGCCTAGGACATTTAAGTTAGATTCCACTTAAGTTTCACCTGCTGATAGCTTAAACAAAATCACAGTGTTTGAGCGAAACACTGGTGTGGTTTTGAATACCAAGTGTATTATTTCTACCTTGAAAACAAGGCA
This sequence comes from Eudromia elegans, assembly GCA_003342815.1. Lineage (NCBI taxonomy): Eukaryota > Metazoa > Chordata > Aves > Tinamiformes > Tinamidae > Eudromia > Eudromia elegans. Next base: position 4,641,068 of record PTEX01000035.1, on the reverse strand, counting down.
ATGTGGATGAAGGCAGCAATGATATCAATGCGCATCTAAAATTATTTTCTGTTCACTTATTTGTTGTTTAAATTCATGCTATCAAGTGTCACCAGCTACTTATGTGATGGTTTGTTTTACAGTGGTTTGTTTTATAGTTTTTCATTTTGAAAAAATATACCTGTAAGTCTCCTCTGGAAATTGCTCTACAGACGTTCCAAGAACCGCCTTCAGACCATGAATTTACCACGTTACATGACTAAAGCTAGCAATAGAAAAAGTGCTCAGAATTCAGGGCAAAAGAAAACAGTACTTACATTCAAAATACAATCTAACACACAATGACTTTATAATTATGATTAAAAAAGAAAAAACATGCACACACAAAAAACCCCCACAGAAACAAAACAACAACAAAAAAAATGCAGTTCATTGCTAGAGAACCCATCTGGAAATACTTCAGATTGTTTGCAAATAATCAAGTTGTCTCCCACCACAGAAAGCAGCACTGCTCCCCATAGCCCCAGAAATAAAACCCCAGGAGCAGAGACTCTGATTCATGCCCCTTGCCCCCATTTTGTTTGTGTCATCCTTCAGCTGTGCTGCTGCTCATGCTGAAGCCCAGGCATGGAATCCCCTGAGACCACAGGCTCCTGCTGCCCTCCTGCAGGCAACTTCCTAACAAAGCTACATATAGTGGAAAGACAGGTTGGGAACTAGGAGATGACAACAATCCAATCAGAAAAACTGATTTGATAAAAAAAAGTTGTCTCCAGCAACCTTCCTTCCTGATCCCTCCCCAGCCACCCATAAATGTAAGTATTCTGCCTTAAGTATTTGATTATGGCAAATGACTATAACATTGCAGAATAAAGCAAGGAGAAAATTTTCTGATGGGTTTATTACAAAAAGAAACCAAAGCTAAAGAAAAAAGTTCTAAGAATATAATCATTCCCTTAAAAAAAGAGAAGGATACAGGATAGTATCTAACTTATCAGTAACAATGCTCAGAAGTTCAAGACAACAGCATTCAAAACCCCAAATGAAACAGCTGCTTGAAACAGTCACACTACAGTCAGACAAATATGGGAGAAACAAAAATTTAGCAGCATCATAAGGATTCTGAGAGAAGACCTATGTTGGCTATTGCCAAGTCAGACAGAGAGAAAACACATATACTGAAAAGTCATGTTCAGTGGGTCACTGTGGCTTTACTACAATGGGAAATTAAGCCCGCAAACACTCTATCCAAAAACATCATTTTAGTTACAAGATTAACCTATTCATTCCTGAAATTGTTGGCATTTCCTGATACCACAAGCAGGAGGAGCATTTTCAGCCAACAGCAAGACAAACTATTTTCAGCTCACACCAGCACACGCATCTATACAAGATTCTGACTCCTGAACCTTTACTGACGAGAAACGGGCAAGGCAGACCTCGTAACTACAGAAGAAACCCCTGTGGAGTGGCAAGAGAAGCAGCACTGCTGAAACACAGAGAACTGGCCGAGAATAAATTAACACAAGTCTGAATCTCCCACCAGACCTGAGGCAGAGGAAGTCCTGGGAGCAGCCCAGCAGGCGGCACCTGACCAGGCTACAGAATGACAGGTAGCAGAGGTGAGATCAACTCCATGACTTCCTTGCACCTCATGATTTAGAAGAGGTGCCACATTGTGCTAYTCTGTACCACCAAAATCAAGGACAAACAGTGACTTTCAGAATTAAACATCTGTCTGCCAAGTGATAAGCAACGTAAGCAGTAAACATGCCTAATGGTGAAGTACCTCCTTTAAGAAGCGTTTACATTTGTATGTTAAACACCATTACCTCTCRGAGTCTGCAATAACATGCAGTGGTAAATCATTTTTACTATCAAAAAATCAACTTCATTTCAGCTAAATTGTTATAAATTTGTAACCAACAAGAAAAAAAAGATGAGGTTGACTTCTGATGATTGTAATTAACAAAAGTAAAGATGTGAAATTCCAAGAGAGTCATCGTGCATGCACGTGTCTTCGGATGAAACACAGAATGACAATTTTGCTTGACAAATTTATCAATATTAACATCCTGTAGTCACCACCAGAACAGGCTGCATCCAAAGAGCCAGCACCTAGGGTGTAACATATATKTACTTTTTTTTTAAGTTTAATAAAATTCTTCAAAAAACCTTTCTATTTCTGCTCTCATAATCCTGTGAATGAAACGTTTGTAGCTTCAAATCTTAACCTTTTTATATGGTTTCCCTGAGGGAAAGTTTCAAYTGTAAGTTTCTACAATGACCACTAAAACAAAAAAAAGAAAATAAATGGTGTCTGTACAACATGTGAGTATGAGCAAGCARTTTCCTCTGCAGAAGGGACACCATGAGAGCTCAAAGGTTGTGGCCTGACCTGCCGTGAGGCAACTGGCACAGCAGTACTGGACAGTCAGCTGTCTTGCAAGCAGTTCATGGTGATGGAAGAAAACATGACCTTTTTGGAGGAGGTGAGGAAATCAGAGGAACCGAGGTGCTTCCAGGAAGTGAAGTTACAGGGAGAAAGGGAGCAGGGAGACAGAACAATCAAAAATAGTTTCCCTCCTTAGAAATCCTTTCATTTCCAGACTATGATACCAGTATATATACCTCTGGCTGTAAGGAGAAKCTAAATATCTGAAAATGAAACAATACAGTTCAGAGAAGCTAAGAATTGACCGTAAAGATAAGAGCTCACTCTTTTTTTTTAATTTTTTTTTCTTCTCTCCACAAGGTTTGAAGTGTGATTTAATTTAAGCCTTATCTGTACTGCAGCAGAGCCTAGAGGTCTTGAAGATAAGGGCTGAGTTTGGCACTGAATATTCAGTGGTTTCTCCATGGATCCAAAATAAAGGACATACCAAAGGACAAATATATATTCASATTGTAGGGGCAGTAGAGAACCCTTAAGAGGGCACAGCAGATCAGCAAGGACTGGGAACATCCCAAAACACTAYGCACTCATTGCACTGCCTATTTTAATACACAGGCTGTTTTACACATAATTATAATCCTATCCAATCCCATATGCTTAATGGTTTTGTTTCTGCCTTTAAAATGCAGATGTGTGGGCAAGAAAATGAAACAAAACAAAACTATTACACTAGAGAACAAAAAAAGTCAATATGAACATCTGAGACRGGCAATACACTTTTTGGCCAGTTAAATAAACAGTACCAGAAAGTGAACAAATAGAGAGGGTAATTCTAATCAGAATATGATCAATTGCTGGAAGATACTAACATTAAACCAATCTCTACTTTCTTCTGTGACCAATAAAGTAATTTTAAAATCAGCATGTTCTTTTTCTCGAAAACAGTGTTCACTCCAAGGCCTGCAAAATACAGCCCTTTCCTTGGTGTCTAAGCCAAAAAGTCACACGTAAACCAAAGCATTTTATTGTGGCCATATAATTACCAAAGAAACACAGCAGCAGAGTTCTGTCTGACACTTTCCCTAAAGCTGTAATCTAAAGGTGACCTACAAGGCTAAAGCAAGAGTTACAAAACTAAAGAGACACTACCACAGCAGAGGTTTTCAAACRGCTGCTGGAGTCAGAGTGCGCTACCAGTCACTCGAGAAAACAGAACATGCAAGGGGCTTCTGGAAAGACACCTGACTGCAAGGATGCTGCTCTTCGAGTCAGAAGGTTAAACAAAAAACAAGTAAACAAACCAAAACCTTAGCAATTCAGATCTTATAAGGCTCAGGAAACTCATCAGCATCTTTGAGCATATAGCTCTAMGCAAACGTATCCAACTTGCTATTATTCAGCAGGTAGAGTTTAAGAGAAGAAAAGAACTAATAATTATGACTTTGTATCTACTTTGGCTTTCGTTAAAATTAAAAATGTTACCAGAACTAATTCCAAAGCAACAGTTAAAACAGAAGAGGGATTTCCTGATCCAGTATTTAGAAAAATTGCTCAGTGAAAAGTAACTGCATTTTTCCCATGCCTCATTACATTAAAACAAAAAGGAGAAACCACACCTATTACTTATATCACTGCAACCAGACTAATAAACAGTCTTAACTTCCATTTCAATTAGAGTTTCCACCAGCCATGAGCTACTAATCATGACAGGATTGCTTTCGGAAGTTTGCTTTTCTTAAGAGTTTGACAGGCACTTTCCTCAAAAAAACCTACCCAGCAGAGAAATACAGAGCCTCTGATTTTGATTTTAAACAGACTAAATATTTACATTAGATTCTCAAGTGTTTTAACAAGTATCTTATACTTGAAGAAATGACACAAGCTTGTGAAGAAAACAGCTGGCAGAGACAACATTGACCTTCTTTCCCCACACTGGTGAGATGCAGACTTTGCTGTTTGTGATTGCTACTCAGAGCTCTGCTATTGAAAGCATCAAGAATCAAACTAAGCTTAAGGCTGAGCCTATTGCAATTTATATTTTGACCCCAGAGAAGCCACCTCCTAGCTCTTGCTCTACGATAGGAGTATTCCAAATTTTAAAATAGTAGTAACACTGAATTTTTGGTCCCATTAAGTTCTATAAGCCAAGCAAATTACAACGGATCACCTACGAAAACAAAGAGCTTTTCAGTCTTCATTTTCTCAAGAAAAGTTTTAAAATATTACAAAAGAAAACAAGACAGTTTAGAAAAGAATGCAAGTACAGATGTTTAAGGAGCTGTTGGAAGTGGGTGCTATGGCCAATTATTCCCAGCTTCTGCTCGGAACAAGATACTTTAACATCAACTATTTAAGTTTTTATCTACATGTATATTTTACAAATATTTCACACTTTACTTAGAATTAATGCAAACACCAGAACACTTAGCAATTAGCAACAACATTTACCACAGAGCTTTCATTAGCAATATAATACAATGCTACCTACAGATTGACTTCCAAGCCAGTGATCTGTCCGCACAGTTGAAATGCAGCCCCTTCCAAAGCTTTATCCATACTCAGCTTAGGTCAGAACCAACACAGAGCAGACTGAGTCTAGAAGCTTTACTCTAGGTTATTAAAAATCAGAAATCTTGTGGACAGCCAAGTTTGAAGCTCTCTAACCTGCCTTGCACAATCCAAGTGCATGAAGCCGGGTGATTTTACTCCATGCTGCTATGGCCAGGCCTATTTTCTGTAGGGCGCCAACAGGAACTTGGCAACTTGAAGAACAGGCACCTGACAAACACATTCATGTTTCGCACACACAGGAGAAAAATGGGAAGAGCATAAAACTGGTTTCTCTCTAAAAATTCTTATCAGAACAAAAAGAATTTCAGATTTTGTTGGAGTCTGTACTCACCCCAATGCCATTACAATAAAGTCTAAATGACCATTCCAGACTAACTGAACAACTGGGAAACAACTTCAAAAGAAACACACTAGCTGCAGTGTGAAGCCTCATAAACATCTGAAAAGTCAGACACTGAAATCATAGATCCCAAACACGATCTGTTTTCTTCCTTGTATCTCCACAGGCATTTCTTCTCATTTCTCTCTTCAAAACAAATGGGTAACGCAGCAAACTGAAGTATCTACAAATAAACCACAGCCAGTAGACCAGCAATGTGCAGCCTCCAGTAAATAGGAAGCGATGCAAACACGACTTTCTGTAGTTGAACGAGAAGAATATTTCAGGTTTCTGGATAACTCCCTTCACTATTACAGAACTATACTGATGCATCAACTAAGGGTCTCAACTCAAGCCAGAGTACACTACCACAAAGCATAAATGCAGCAACTGAAAAGGACCTTTCTAAAACTCTAAAACTTTCTAAATGTGTATTAYCATCCAGCATTCAGCAATAAAAAGTGTTCAGTAAAACACAAACTATTTTATCTTCATATTTAAAATGGATATCTCTTACCAGGACATACTACCAACAAAGGCATCAATTTGAAGTGACAGAACAAAAYTACTTTTTCCACAAGATGTTAAACACTCACTTTAAAGCACTCTGAGGGGTATTGTTTCCTATTCACTCAACTAAAGCAAAGTGGAAAACCAGAGCGAGTAACGCTGCACACAGCAATCAGGGCACATATCCTGTAATGGTCGTACTGATTTTGATACCTGGAAGCCCTGGCATTGCCAAAGACAAATACCSGACACTTCTACACTCCCCAAGAAAGGGCGTGTGGGAGTGTATGCTGAATTTAGAAAGCATTCTTCTACAGATAAYTGACAATTGTCTCTGTAAACTTCCTGAAAAGGGTACAAATATTCTTACAGATGATTTAGTCTTAGTAGTAAGCAGTAAAAGAGGTACTTAAAATAGTAACAGTACCGAAATTTTCTGATCAACATCTTATTTCCTGTCCAGTTCTCAGCCAATTTTTCCTCTTAAGGGTCACTCTTTTCTACAGTTCACATAAGCGCAATTGCTTTAGACAGTATTACAGACAGTAAGACCACTAGGGTAACTTTATACACTTTCTACAGGTCTAATATGGCCATCTCTTTGTGCCTTAACTAACTTGCTCATCATAAGAATGAAACTCAAAAGTRTAAACTTTGCCCTATTATGCTGGTAACACTTAGACTGTTTTCACCTTCCTCAGTTATGAAGCTCCTTTCTCCCTCCACAGATAGCAGAAATCAAAATTTTCTTGTTAAGACTAGACAGTTTGGCAACAAATGACAAATTATGTAACTGAATGCTTGAGAATAAAAGAACTTCCAGAAAAACTTTATAATTTTCATAATTGCAAAGTGAATTAGTAACTTAATGATCTATTAAGAGTTTTTATAATTTTGAACCTAGTTTTTTAACTCTGCCAATAGCATTATTGCATAACCTATTACATGAACATAATGGCTGCACAGAACATCAATTCCATCCATAATAAAACACTGCAGCATTGTCTATCCAAACTATATATACACACTGATACTGTAATTCGTATTTTTCATATTTTAATTTCACTATCCTSAGAGTTGAAGATGCTTTAACTGTTTCACCATCACATAAGCATATCAGAAAAGTAATCATAGAAAAGAGAGGAAAACCTGATGCCGAAGAWCGGCAGATAACACATTAGGAATATGAAGCACCTAAAACTTATGAGCAGTATTATTCATCCATACTAACTGTTCAAATTCTCCGTAGCCCATATGAAGCTCCATGTTTACATTTGGTTTTCTTTGCAACCATACAAACTAGAAAGGTTTGTTTAAATTAAAGCTTTGACCTTGCAGTACAGTTTTGTGGCCACAGAAATGTAGGATATGCCTGATCATGGTGACTGGTGATGTGTAAGGAAAGATTAACTTTACACTTGAGCCCTGAACTGCTATGTTGTGCTTGCAGTAATAAAAAAGTAATCCTTTTTTATTATTTTAATGAGAATGAGTTCAAATTACCTCTATTATGTCATATAGGCAGTCAATTTTTAGACTAGATCTACATCAATCTGTTTTTTCCTTAGGCTATATGAGCCATACAGCTATTATTCTCCTCATGCTCTTTGTCTACTTGCATAACAGATGACATGCTATTTTTAAAAAATTTGGGCCTTTAAAAGCATTCTAGAAAATATGAGTCTCTCTCCATTAATAAGATCGTGCAGAGCAAATACATACTCTGCCATTGTATATTCTAAAAACTATTCCAAAACACTTCCAATGATCGCTGCTCAAAATGGACAAAGAAAGCAACTTACCTACTACCATGAGTGTGAATTCAAATCCTCTCTTCACAGACTTCCTGTATACTTGATTTGGAAGATTTGCAAACCCCACATATCCTTCAAGGTTCTTCTGTTGCTAAAGCAGAAAACATGTTTTTGGAGGGGGGAAAAAAAAGTTGTTGGTAGCTTTTTCTATTGCCTGTATTACTTTTTGATTCAGTTATAATCTCATTCTCACACTTACAGAAAGATGCTATATATTCCCACTACTTACAAACACCCTAAGTTGCCTATATGAGACAATATAATGAACTTCAGTAAAAACAGAGGGAAATAAATGCTTTTTTTTTGACTAACTATGCAGTCTGACACAGAAGGTTCGCTATGTTACAACAGCTATGTTACTTACAGTGTTGTAAGTACAATGTTATGCCTAGACGACAACAACAGTGTACAAATGCAAACAGATTAAACAGATTAAAACMAACAACTTTGTTCCAACTGGCATCTGAAACTTAGACAAGTAGCATCTCTGTAGCTTTTCTATATCCTTGACAGTGGCACCACTGTAAAATTACGGTGACTAACTTGACACCCTCTTCCTCCTGAGTCACATAATCGGAGGCTTTTGGTAAGGTCTTCATGGTAAATCTGTACCTAAACCTCTGCTAACACAGCATGCATTTCAACAATCTCTTCTCAAAGACAAAACTTCAGTTCCTTTGAAATATGGAAAGAGCTGCGACGTTTGAATATTAGCCACAGTTGCCACATTTTGCTTCTCCTTATCCTCATATTAGCAAAAATGTTGCCAGAGCTCAAAATGCCTCTCCCTCTCCATAGGGTATCTTGCAATCCTCCAGAGATCWGTCATGCTACTTCTTAACTATCCATCTAGTAGATTCCCGGAAATGCATTCGATGTCGCAGCAGTCTGAGGATCACTTAATTCCTCAACTCATATAGATAGTAAAGAAGGAACATTTAGAGACAGACAGCTAAAGCTACGTGCTGCTTAACAAACACCAATCCTTTTCCACAACACGAATGCTGGCTTTGAATCAAGGAAGTCTCTTATTCTAAGATACTTTTCGTTTCAAATATCCAAACGTTTAGCAATAGCCCCATCCAAAAGGCTTTAAAAGATTTAGAAAGTCAACCAGGAATTTGTAAGTCCAAAAAGTCCGTTTCACTTTCCTATTACTACAACTATGTGCAAAAAAAATACAAATACATTCTAAAGCCCTAAACAAGAGCCACTGCTTCAGGCAAATTATCTGACTTGTTCTTTAAAATATTAAGTAGCTCCTCAGCAGGGCAAGTCCTCCACACATATTAAGACTGCAATTGTTACCAGGTATAAACTGGTGTCTGGGTAGTCATACCCAGACACTCCTTATAGTTGTACTTGTCAACCAGCTGCATCTTTTAATATCTACATACCTTTTAAAGTATGTCATGTTTACCAGAAACAGCTCACCCTCCTCATTAGTTGTAGGTAATACTTTTCCTTAAAAGATTGTTTTGAAATGTAATTGTTGTTTTGATTAAGTTTTTTTCTTTCTCTACTCTCCCCTTTACACACATTTCACATTTCGGATAGTTTACTACTAAGAGCTTTAAAAAACAATGACTACTTAATGTTGAATAGGATTAGGTAACAACTTTTTTTTTCTTTGTTAAGTAATTCTATGAGTAGTCTACAACATATTTTCATCTTTTATTTTAATGAAATATAAACGCTACTAATCAGAAATATGTATAAAGTGTCATACTTGGCATCAACCCTTCATTAACATCAGCACTTATGCCCTACCAATAGGAAACTGTCTTTTAAAAAAGTGATATCAGTTACTAAATGTAGATTTCTGACAAGGTAATACCAATCAAAACTGAAACTTCTGAAATAGTGATTTTTAAAAGATYGCATTTGTTCATAAACTTCCTACTTACATGAATTACAAATTAATCTTCTTAAAATCCTACAACAGCCTTTAGAAGTCACTTACTGCTCTTGAAGTGTTAATTTCTACTGATCCTAGTGATCATTGTGCCAGGTGAGATAATATAYTTCTAACACTTAACATTAGCTCCTCCTTGACTTTTATCCTTGGCTGGCTGCTACCTAAGCTCGGTTGCAGCTCAGCTACCAAAACCTCAACATTTCTTTCAGTCCTGCAGCACTTGTGATATAGCTATAAGAAAATGATACTTACAGCTACTTTGTAAACAACATATTTCCATCATTTCCAGTGTGGAACATGTGGGTAGAACATATCCAAAAGCGGTTCAGTCAAGACGATGAGTTTGTACCATGGCAGCAAGGAATCCATGCAGGTACAGCAGCAATCCAGAAAGAAAAATGGTGTGATTGTGAGGGGAGAAAGACAGGGAAAGGAAACGTTACTTACATTGATCAACAACGTTGCCCACTRTATTTTTAATCTAGTATCCAACATTTAATGTAACATCGATTTATTCACTCTCATACAAGACAGTTTCATTTCACGATGATTCACTACACGACCTTCATGCCACTTAGTGCTCAACACACATAGTTATTCAATATTTCCTTTTATTCTATTTGTTCAGAGAGCTTTTTGTTTACCGTCTGTTTACCAGCCAAACCTGCAATACATATAAAGGTATTTTCCTCTGAGATGTTCTCCAGAACATATAATTTCATTCCATCATGGTACTGAATATTGAAGAACTCATATATTGAACATATTGAAAAACTCATCACTGTAAACATCTCCCAGGGTTTTTTTTTTTTCATTTTTGCATCACTTTCTACACTCAATTAACATTTCATTTCATTTGCAAAATTAAGAACTAAAAGCACTGCTCCAAAATTTTGGTCCAGCTRCCTCAGCTGAACCACCAGAAAGTAAAGAAGGCATGAGCTAAGTGCCTGATGCTGATACTGCCTCCATTTATGAATGATGAGGGACCTGCAGTGAGCTCTCCAACACAGCACTCACATACGCCAAGCTCAAGGCCATCATGGAGATCCGTTAAACTTCATTCTTGTTAGAATCCCCCAGTACAAGGATTTTGCTATCCTGACACCAAAATACGCAAATGAACAATAAAAAAAAACACTCCAAACCAAAACCAAGTTCTAGGCCAGCAACCAGTGGTGCTCCCGAGCCCTCGTACCAGATCTTTCAGTAAGTCCCACACTCCCAGAGCCCATTACAAAATACAYGCTGTGATGGCAGACCGCAGTTCAAAGCAGCAGCGAGATCCTTTTCTCCTTTACTAACTAGTGGGATCCAAGACTTCTTACTCTGTGTTAGTGCCCAGGGCTACAGGAGCTCAGGGGAGCCCTGCAGCCGGGTCCCAGCGCCCTTTCCTCTGCCCTGCTCAAGGAGGAGGTGKCGCAAAACTGCAGGGCTGGGTAGCAGAACCAGAGCGAGCTACACAGGCTGGGACGCAAACTGCCCCTGCAGCAAAACGCCCACAGATTTCGACAGCGAGTGCGTTAAGCATCACCTTATCACTGCCATTTAGCATGTTGCTCATTGCTGCTTTCAGCTTTGCAGCATTAGGAAAGCGTTGTAGAGAAAAGAAAACTTCCACAATAGTTCAGCTAGGAGAGATGAGGCCTCATCCTCCGTGGAAACCGGTGACTCCAATAAGAACAGCCACACAGGGCACCTCAGAGCTCCTGATCACAGGCTGTAATACTCTACAAGCCACCAAAACCTTTACCTTTCATGCATTCCCTAAAATGGGAATATTTTTGCACATGAACAGTATTCRATTAATGCCTCTTCCATGGGCTCGTATACTCACTCCTGAGCASCATATAAATTCAGTATCCACCAAAATTCCCTGGCAAGGGTTCCCTCTAATTACCTGCTCATTGCTAAAACAAGTTTCACATTTCAAAATCACCACCTGTGAGCTTCCCTGGCCCCTGCGTTGGAAGAGAGGCCTAGGAGCACGGCACAGTTCCCTGACAAGGGCCATCCCTGCCTCCAACTTCCCTTTTTGCTCTTCTGCAAAGCTCTTCTAGTTCTGTCACCCTCTGCATCAGCGAGGCTGAGAACTGTACAGAGTACCCAAAAGGCAAACCAGTCACAGATCTATGCAGTAGCATCATGTTATTCTCGTCCTCGTCTCCCTTCTCAGCAATTCCCAAAATTCTTAGCAATTCCCAAAAATACAATTAGCTTTTCTGACCCTTACTGAGCACTGAGTTTCCACAGACCTACATCATAGGCCCAAGATCTTGTTCCTCAGCCATAGCAGAATTTCACTGCTTATCCACGTACAGAATTAGAGCAGCCTCTTCTTACACTACCGTGTGTGCATCACTTTACATTCATCTGCACCACATWTGAACTATCATTTTGTATCAGTCTTCTACTGTTTTCCTACAAGTCCTCACAGCTGCTCATCACCTCTACTACTCTAACTTGGCACAAATAACTGGAAGTCATGCAGGCAATTACAATTCTGGCATTAGCTGCCTTCTTTTGCATGCACTTTTTTCACTCAGAGCTATTTTAATATAGGTATCACCCAAGCAAAACGTCAAAGCCCACGTAAGGCAGCAGCAGTGTCGGTATTTTCAATCCATCATTTGAACTGATGACTAAAAGCCAGCAGCAAGCAGCTACATTTGTGCAGATGAATGAAAGAAATACTATCAATGATTTCCCATGAAAGTTTTAGGAAGAATACTAACATTCAAACACCCTTATTTCCTAGTGCCCCATCAAGTCTGCTCACTACTTCTGCCGCTGTCCAGTCCTTGTAATTTACAACTTGCTCTTTCACCTGTACAGGTTGTGTCTAGAAACTATAAACCTGAATCTAAAACAAATCTAAGTCTAAACCATCTAGGCCAAAAGATGACCCTTTCTGACATCAAGTTTGCCACCTGAGGAAATGGTGGGTTCCACTCCAAGCCAGGCTCCCATCTGCAAGCCCCCAAATCATTTTATGTCTCTCCTGCATGCACCTGGAGAGCTCAGCTTGCAGCCTGCAAGGCAAGGTGCTCTGCTAYTAACTGGCAGTTTGTTACAAGATTAGTTAGCAAAAGTTAGCATAACTTTTCAAAGATTTATGATTTAGGCAATGAGTGGCAAGGGTTGGTGAAGACCAGTGGAGAGGAAGAAAGACAAAACAAAGAAAAAAATCCTTTGACATTGGGTGAGTCACTATCCATTGCAAACAAATTTCTTCCTTTAAATAGAGGCTTTGGAGCTTGCTAGTCAAATTTATTCCAAAAATAATGAATGCAATACGTTTTTCCTTAGCCTCATTCCAAGTGCCATTATTTTAAAAAGTCTCAAGAAGCAACAGAGATTAACTAGGACTGTTGACAACAGATCACACTACAAGCAATATAAAACAGTCTTAGAAAGCAGTTAATCTTGCTGTAATTAAGCACATGATAGCAACGGTACCTGTCATCAGCAATGCGAACAAGAGCTCATCATTTTAACTTATCTTGCATATGTTTGGGAACACAGAGCATCTTCTGAACATGATGCTTTTTCCCAAGTTTATGGTGCCACACAGCCAATTTGTTTTTGTTAGATACCTAGATAAAGGGCAAGTTCCCATTATACACAGTTTACTTTSAAAAGATCTCAGAGTTTCCAAAACATTCTGCACTCTCTCTGCACATTGCTTTCAACAGCTTCTTTTTAGGAGCATGGAAACAAYAGCACAAAAGGGAAACTTCTCAGCTCTAAATATTACAAGTAAATTTATGCCAAACATCTACAATCATGTTTTTCCTTTCACTATCCAGAGTAAAGCAAAAGAATMTGCTGAGTCAACATGGTTAATATTAATTTACATGCCAGAAGTCTAGCACTTCTGCAAAGGAAATCTCCACTTTTATTCTTACAGATAAACATCAACTGCAGAAGCCCATTACAAGCCTTCCTTCACAGTAAAATAACCTGTCATGCAAGTGAGAACTTCAGGTCTTGCTTGCATTTGGAGGGGAAAAAAAAAAAATTTTCAGAAATGATTCCCTATAAAACCCTTCAATTGTGCAATCTCTATTAAGAAATCAAGATCTCTTTCAGTCCCTAGGAATAAACTGTAATAAGTCAATGTTTCAAATCTACTCTGCATCAAAATTTCACCTGAATAGGTGTCTGAGTAGGGATCAGACTAAACTTAGCTCCAGGTGCTCTGTCTTGCTCTTTTTTCCTGTGCCAGACACCATCATCTAGAGTTTATTAACAGATAGCACTGAAACACCTGCAATTTCTAAGAGCAAGAAGATCCTGCCGGAAGGCTTTGGCACTGCAGAGACAAGAAGGAATAGAGAGCACAACACATGCTGAGCTATGGGGTAGTCTGTGCTTAAGCAGAATGGAAAAGTTGGAAGAAAATACTAAGGCGACACAACAGATGTGTCACTAAACTATAGTTTGCCTGTCAAAACAAACAAATCYCCTTGTCAAGCTCAGGAGGCCATGCAAAATACGTTTTAAGTACCTTCAMGAGCAAACTACCAACATGCTGTGGTAGCTAGAGTAAATATGGACAGCACTGCAGCTTTTGGAATCACCAAATAAGTGCAAGAAAGCAGACAACTGCAGAAAAACGCAGTCACGGAAGTGTTTAGAAAACCAAAACTAATCATGGTCTGGTGAAAACTGAATGTTGCCAAACCACGCAACACCAGCCTGCAAAGCCGCGGAGGACAAGATCAAAATAAGTTCCTCTCCACCCAGTGATCCTACAAGACATTCTGAGCTGTCAGTCCTACTGACAGTTCTCATGTAGTGCTTCAGCCTTCACTGGAATTCACAAGAACTACGTCTTTGAAGGAGCAGTAAGCYAATTCTGTGCTCACGTTTAGTAATACCTCACTACCAATATTACCTGTTTAATTTAATAATCTGTAGGTACAAAGCAACTATCATACTCAAAGGCATTTGTCTGCTAGTTAGCAGATACTGTAAAATGTTCATGTTTATATCAAAGATTTTGATGCTCCAGTGCATCAAAACTGCCACTGCCACTAACAGATTTAGAWAGCACACAGATGTCCATTTCAAGCTTCTTACACTTGATGTGTTTTATCACTTTTTTCCTGCAAATAAATGAAAGTTCCTTATCAAAAACAAGAAAAACAAAAAACATAATTTTTTTTGACACACAAAACACTGTGGACTAGTAACTTGCACCTAGAATTATGAGCAACTAAAATGATAATTCTAAATCAAATATGACAACAAAGCGACCGCTTATCTTCTGCTCCATAAAGCAGGGTATGAAAAAAGGACACAAGGAAGCCTACAGAAAAGGCCCATCGGAATGGGAACCTGGGGAGCCAGCAGGAATAACCGACGCAGACCAAGCATCAAATCACATGTCACTTGGTGTCTCTATCACTACAGCTTTACCCTTCCTTCTTCTCAGCTGCATCATTAGTTATTTTGATACAATCACGGATCCAAGGGTTGAAGATGAAAGATGCAAAGGAAAAATGTGCTGAAATAAAGATCTATGAACGATGCTTCTGCATAAAAGCTTCATAAAAAAAATTCTGTATTCAGCTTCATATTTCACATTTCCACTGCATATTTAGTTTGTGCAACTTTCTCAGAGAGATGCAAATAAAATAAAAAAAAAAGTGAGAATTTTCAGGCAACTTCACCCCACCACTTTAAACTCMTCAAACCCATAATTCAGTTTTATAGCAGAACTCTTCTTAAGAAAACAGAAGTTCTTTACAAGGCTAATACTTCAACCTGAACACCAACCGTTTCAAAAGTCTTGTTGGCCTTAGAAACACAGTAAAAAGATGCAACAATCCACAATGCATTTCCCAAGGGTAACGATATTACATATACTTTTTTTTTTTTTTTAATCAGTTCTCTTCCTTCAACATTTACTTCTAATGCAAGTCACCACTAAACCCTTTTCCAGATCCTCATATTCAGGTATGCCAATAAACACCTCATTTACTTCCTATGTTGCGCACRGATCATTCAGTTAACAGGCGAAGGTAAGAAGAGTTTATAGGTTTMAACTTTTATTAAAAAAAGTATTGATCCCTTCCCTGCCAACACAACATCTGTGGGCAYAGTAGCAGCAACAGCAAGGACAGGTTATGGCTGCCTAACAGAGGAGGGAGGGTTTCAAGAGCTGCAGAATCTTGCAATCCAACTGCCTCTACCTGGGCTGGGGTGTTTAGAAAGAGGCATTTAAGGATGTGCTCTCCGTGCTCTCTTCTCATGTGAGCTTGTACAAGCACAAAAGTTAGCTGACTAGCAGTGCACTCCATTTCCCTACTGAGAAGCTATAAAGTTGACATACAATATAAATATATGTATATAGTACTCAACGACAGTAAAGAATGCAACACTACTTCACCTACTACAAGTTCTTGGGCAAGTAGCTGCAGAAGAGCTACTGAGGGTTCAGAAATACTCCACTACTTCAAAATTCACTCTGAAGGATGTCCCCTTAAACTTGGGAGAAAAGTTGCAACAGCTACCTGTGGTGTGCCTGCTACCACAAAAAACTCTTGGAAGAGCAGGCTTCACATACAGACACACACTTCTGAACGGGGGATACAACTTGTTCCCATATGGAAGCCATCTGTTTTTCTGTATTTTTTTCTTATTTTCCTATACTAGTTTCTATACTAATACCCTACATTCCGACTTACAGAAACCCTCAGCACTTCAGATTCCACCAAGGACATCACTTAGAGCTAAAAATTTTTAAGAGACACATGTCCCTGACATTTTTCCTTTCATGTTTATTACATTTTTGCACCTCAGAAAAGTGAAAATCTGATTTTTCTGTGAAAGCACCAGTCCCTTTGTCTCAGAYGAGCAACTCTTTTGGCAACCAAACATAAACCACAAGAATAGCTTGCGATTAGCAAGATTACCAGCCAATCATTCATTTTTTCCCCTCTTTTCTTTTTAAAAGGGCATAGCAACAACAGACTGTAGTTCCAAGTTAGRTTACTGTATTTTTAGTCACTTGCAGCAGGTTAAATGTTTTTCAAGAGCATTAATTTCTCCCCRCAAGACCACACTTCAATGATACTGAAAGGAAGAAATTACCTTCATAAACTGAATTTCCAGGAAACTCTGAAGTCATATTTATGCCTCAATACTTCTTTTAGCAAGGGCATCAAAGTTAAAGCAGTTAGTTGCTAAGAAAAGCAGTTAAGGAGATTATTAAATTAATAATATTTAGAGGATTTTACATATATTACAACAATGAGGTGAAAAGACTTTTCCAAAACTACTTCCTCACTGCCTGTGTAGTTCCATATTTACAATATAAAAATAATAGACACTAGACTAAAGATGAAAAAAAACCAAGGTGATTCAGCTGCTACTTTAAAGAGTGATGCCAATTAACAAGCACCCTCAGTGTGTTAGACTTTGGGGCTAGCAAGCTCTGAAGAACAGCTGGTTGTCTGCAGCATTTTCAAACTGTCTTTATTTTTAAGCTGGAGAGATACCGCAGGAAGATGGTTCCCATTGTAATTACTGTGTRGGAAAAACAGAGTTGCCATCAAGATCTCATACCACAGTAACCAGTGGAGAAACAATCTTACACCAAAGAATGGTCCACACCATGAACAAAATTTACCATCCAGGTTTAGTATTGGACAAGTGCAACATATGGTTGGTATCATTCCCATTTATCTATAAGATAAACTRGGAGTAGCGAGAAATCGTAATTTTTTACATCATTTAATCTGTGTGCAAGAATTCATTTTTGAGTTGGCAGTTCCTGCACACATTTTTTCAGGCGGAAGACAACCCTCCGTATAAAAACCGCATACAAGAGCCCAGCAGACTGGTTGCTCTAGATGGTGAAGTCGAAGGCTGCAAGAACTAGTGTCACAGGTCTAAAAGGACACAGAGCACCAAATCTTTACCTTTGTCAACTTTCTTCCYCTTCCAGATTATTTCCAAGTACTTTTATTTTTGGCATTAAGAACACAGCTGGCTGTGAGAAGCAGGTTGAGAAGGCAGCATCTAATGCCAAATCTCACTCTTCGGAAGCTGGGCCGCATTACATGATCAAATACTGTATTAACCAGCATATCAGTGGCTCCTCGTGACTGAGCCCAGCTCCCTGCTGGCTGACACGCCAGAACACTCAATAGCCAAGACTCACAGGCAGAAACACCCAAGTGAGAAGGAAGCCGGGTCCTTCCTCATTACAGRAGTGACAAGGAGCTGAACACACTGTTGAGAAAGAAGCCATGTTTAACCCATGGGAATATTGGACTCCGGCAGACAAATTGCTGGCCAAGAAGCCAGAGGCATAAAGCAAAGACCAAGTGAACTTCCTTCGGCATCCACGTCTGCAGTCACTCACCAGACATTTCCTTGGAGAGGTCAGACCTTAAGCRCTCTCCAAGTCTTCTCCAAAACCAACTCTTGCCATGGACGTGGACAAACAAGATGTCAGTGTCTTTTCACTACTAAGCTGTCAGGACTCAAATAACTTGGTCTGCATAGACCACTTAATATTATTTATTATCATTTTGAATTTGCAGGATAAAATTTTAAACTGTTAAAAGAATCAGCACACAACAAATCTAAARGGACACATATGAAAGGGCTTTAAAACACATCAAAGGGACAAATAAGGCAGTTTGAAAGTAAACTAAATCTAAAATAAACACAAGCAAGGAAAGACTGCCTGCTGGAATTCCCAATTTACCTTGCCAAATTTTTATAGGATGGAGGTTGCTTATCCCTGTTTTTCCTCCTTCAGAGCATCTAGTCTTCAATAAGTTTCTCCTTTAACTGATTCAAAGGAGATTCCTTGTATGTTCTCCCACATTTCCAACATCAGTAAGAAGACCAAATAACCCTTTCCTTTGTTTTTTGTCCTCGTCCCTTTGAGGTCTTGTTCCCCGTTGCTTCTGKTACTTTAGAACTGCAGGTTCCTCTCTCTGCTCTGAAAACTCACAGGCTTGCAGATACCCACAGAATTCCAAATAGCCGCCTCCAAAGTCAGGACTTGGCACAGCAGAACCAGAGATGTCTGTGAACTTCAGTAAATAGCCCAGCACCAGCTCACAAACTACCCTCCCATAGCCCTCCTCTCAAACCATCTTCCCCCTGGAACTATCCAAGTTCTCCCTCAGCTAAATCTAAAAAAATAAAACTCACTAAACAAGGTAGTAGTTTGTCTACATTTTGCTGGTGATAAATAGATTTCTCYGACTTTGATTTCACATCATCTGGCAAACTAATAGGAATAATAACAGGAAAATAGGAAACTAATTTAATCTTGATTTCCTTGGTTTAGTAGTATGCACTTAGTGACTCTAATTAGGAAGCGCCACTTTACTTTTTTTTTTCTTTTTTCTTGGAGGGGGGCAGGGGGAGGCACAGTGAAAGAAAGATAAATAAATTGAGATGGGTTTGTTGGATTTGTTCTGCTTCAGAAATACTTAATGTCCCAAACTTAGAGCCATTCAGCCACATTTCGGGCAGCATCTGGAGCTCAGATCTTGAGCGTTATATTCTAGGTTTTACATTTTTGTTTTTGAAAGACACTGAAAAGACTGTACATCTAGGGAAAAAGGAAACAAAACCAAGTCTTTGGTGTCAAAAAGTTTCCAGAATTTCAATTTCTTTAGCAGCAGCTGYTTAACACTTCAGAACTGCTTTGTTTTTAGCAAGAAGTTACTATCAGAATTAAAATTTGGTCTTCACTGTAAGACCCTCTACACAGCAAGATTTCTGCACTTGTTAGTTTTACACCTCCCTCAAGAAAATCCTCACGCTAACATTAGTGCTACCACAAGCGTGGTAGGAAACGACAGAGCAGCTGAGAACGTGAAGGGAGTCACCTCAGCCATTCAGGGTTGATAGGGTATGACGGTCAAAACCAGAGCTGGTGAGATTTGCTCTCCCTTCTTTATCCTCAACCAGGTCAYCAACTGAGCCTCAGGAAAAGAGCAACCACGAGCCTCAATTCCTGCAGCCAGAGAGGGTTTTCCTCTCTCCCTATCTTTAYCTCTGCTAGAGTGGAAACAAATAGACAAGCTGAGCAACCAGATTAACTACCAGGTATTTCTGCTGCCTAGGGCTCGCTTCTTCAGCTCAGCCTGCGCTAGGACTGTGCAGGGAGGGACAGAGAAAGTAGGAAACAGAAAGCTGGGAACAGAATGCCATGCTTGCTCCTCTCTGCAGCAGGGCTAGCTCACACCTCTCTGAAATGGGCACCAAATTGAGGGTGCCCTTAGCTGCCTGCTGTGGAAAGCGCTCRTCCAGACTCCATATCTCCACCATAGCTTCCTTCTCATGTCAGCGTTTCTGTGACCCTACAATGAGAAAGATGCAGGGAGCTCATGTGATAGGGCGAAAACACACAAGCCAACCAAGCTAACAGGAGGTTCCTGTTTGGTTTTCCAGTTGAGCTCYGTGATCTGGCACATTATGAGGCCAGCCAGGCACTGAGACAAGGGCAGCGGGGGCAGAACTGCCTCCTTACAGGCAGSTGGTCCAGAGAACTGCATGGCAAAGGGGTAGCAAGAAATTGGGCCACAGGGACTTCCCTGCATCCTTTCTGGTGACCGTCACTGCCAGGAAACAAGCCTGRTCAGCTCAGAGATCCAGTTGAAAAAACTCTACCCCAGCTGACGAGAAGAGTAAACTCATCTGCTTCGTTTCTGACCATCTAACCAGTATTTTTTTTTTTTTAGTTTAACTTTAATCATTTATAAGTATTACTTTGAAACAGGAAATATAGAAGAGGTAATATTTAACACATTCAGCTTCTAATAAACTGCCTGTCCGTCCTCTAGTGACAACTACTGGCACCAATGCCAAACATTCAYGCCAGCTTAATTTTCCTCCGTGTCAAGCGCAGAGACCTGCAGCACGTCTTCACACAAATGTCACAGCACCAAATCTGCCACCCRCAATTTCATTTGTCTTTCAGATCTGTCACCATTGCAACTATATCACTGTATGGCAGATCAATTTCTACATACAATAAGGCTTTCTTGATTAGAATTTGATAAACTACTACTATGTAGTTTAACCCTGGTAATCACCAGTATCGCTAAAGAGACATGGTGCAGCCAGCTTGCATTTCTCTTTTCTGGTCACTGATCTTSTCATGCTTTAACTGAAAATACTGAAAAAAGCTTTGCAGGGGATATTCTCTCTCTCTCGAATAGGCTTCTAGACCGCTATCACCCCTTGGGGCTTGAGGGTTTTTTTGGATGTTTTTTCCTCTCTCCCTTCTCTCTTTCCCCTCCTCCCTCTCCCCTGTCCCTCCCCCCCTTGCACCTCTCTCTCCCTCTCTCTCCCCTTGCTCCCTTCTCTTCCTCTCTCTTCTCCCCCATCCCTCACTAAATAAATGACAGGAGAGCCTGAAGTCAGATTCCATTTCAAACCCCCTTCAGGTCTCATCTCTCTCGCGATTGTGATGCCCTCTTTCCATTTAGAAACTTTAAAATGCTGACACTAAAACTAGGGACTGCCTCTTAATATTGATCCTTCTAAAGCTGYGGGGGTTGGGAAGGCAGAAATCTCCCTAATGCATTAATCTTTCCTCTCCCTGCCTGTCAGTCCTAGTATTCCTTTGCCTATTCATCTATATTATGCAGGTAAATTTTTATATGTATAAATTAAAATATCTAAATCTTGAAATGGGATCCTCAGTGTAGATACTGTCCTGTAAAAAGAAACAAAAAAATCTAGTCTACTGGGAAACAACTCAGTTTATGTTTGGTTGCTGACAATTATTAGATTTGAAATAAAACATATCCTCTAACACCYAGTGTTACTGTTTGGTAGTATCGTTTCCAAAAATATTGGCCAAAACATTCTTAATATCATTGCTCTTGGTGGCATAAAAATGACAATATAAAGAGCAATTTGCAAGTAGGATATAGCACTGGAGCCAGTGGARAAGAACTTCTCCTCAGATGGCTTTGAAAAATGGTTACAACGCAACACACTGATCTGTGCAACRGCATCTGGCCTGGGAGCTGGATCCTGGTACTTGAGATCCATGGATTTTTGGAAGCAGTGCAAAAAAGTGCTGCTGCACCAAAAGCAGAAGTAACATTAAGCAGCTTTTTCAGAAAGGAAGTCTAGGATACACTTTAGGGCAAGGTTTAGTGAGACATGCGATTCACGAATCTCCATCTCAAACTTTGTCAAAGAGAAATATGGATACATGTTGCTTTCCAATATGCTCACAAGCCCATCGCTACTTTTTTGCTTTTAATGTAACACGAAGTGTCATAATGTACAGTAGCCTCACAGCTGCACTCTTTCAAGGCAGCACTCAGGATAGCTGAACTAAACTAAAGCAGAAAATAAAGTTACAAGTTACAGAACTAGTAAATTCCTTCTTTCCAAATGAAAATAACTTAAAAATGCTTTGCCTATAAAAGCTACTTGAGGGATGACATTACAGAGTTATCCTAACAAGAAGATTAAAGTAAGGGACTGAAATGAAAGCATCAGCTTGACTCACCGCTTGTACCTGTGAAACCCTCTCTGATGAGGTGAGCAGGAAGTCACTGGTTTCTATGAACTGCGGTTCTRGCCCTTGCAATTGGGAAACATCCTTGTCTCACCTGTGTCACCGCCCCAGCTCTGGCACTCCTCCTGGCTCCGAGACTCTCCAACCCTCTCTCAAGAAYAGTTGGTGCTCACCTACAGCCTACCACCACCAGAATCTGAATTAATAATTTAAACAAGGTCTACCTAAACTACTTAAATGGTGGCTAAACGCCCTCCTAATTACAGAGGACACATTTGCAATTAAGTAGCTTATTGCAGGAGCTCCAGYACCAAGTCACAGAGAGCAAAGTATCGCTCATGCATACGCATCTCTGGTCTAGATGGGCTAAGCGAAGAGGTTGGCAATAGATTAACYGAGAAATGTATGTCAGGATGCACTTCCCAGCATAACATTTTCCTATACACTTCTCCAAGGGAAGTGTTCCTTCACTGATTTAATTATGAAGTTCAACAGCTATAGATCCAAAAGTTCATTTTAAACATAATGTGTTTATGTATACTTTAACAGATNAAAAAAAAAAAAAAAAAAAAAAAAAAAAAAAAAGGCAGATGAAACAAGCTTCCTCCAGGTTTCCAACTGGTTGCAGAAAAATCTATGCTTATCAAGATATAGTTTATGGGTATAAAGAAGAAAAAAACAAAAGCTAGATTTATTTAATTATGTCTTACAAAGATCACAAACTGGTTCCTTTAATTCCAGTGTGAAGATAAACAATTACTTAATTTTTATAGGCAAATATGCACACCAAGGCGCGCAAACAGGACTGCCTGTCATACTGAGGCCGCATGTAAAGCACCATTTTAACAGAGACAGGTCACTCGTCCTTGTGGCTCAAGTGAAGGAAGTGCCGGGCRCTGTTATCAGAGCTCAGGCTGACAAGCACCATTCTGAGGGTGTTTGCTTCATTTTCAAAATGACTAAGTATCAGCCCCTTCTTCCACAGCAAGAAGTGCAGAACAGGTGAGGGGGCTTCACTTTCAATTTAGATTTTAGTGCAGAACAAGGCAGTAAGTCACCTTTATAGCAAGTCTTMTCAAAATCTGCTTTCCTAAGTAGAATTTATATTTATTGGGTTTTGCAGTCCACGTGTCAGCTAAAAACACAGAGTCATCTACAGCCAGAAGGAAATAATGCTCTTATGCTCAAAAGTCAGCGATGCCAGTAATCTCACAGAAACAAACAATGCAAAACATTGTAAATTAAGCAAGTATCAAGTATAAGACGTTTAACGCTACAGAAACACTATTTCCTCTCCCCACTTTCCTAATGTCYGAAAAGGTAAAGAGTTCAAGAAACACATCAGAAGAATGGATAAAGAAGAAATATTTTTACAACAGCACCAGTTTGATATCTCAGTGAAAGCTGCCACCAGCAAGTGAATTAGCACCTACTAGGCAAGACTCACCGCTAGAAAAACCTTGCGCAAAAGCCACAGTCCACCTTTTCCCTTGAATACACAGGAGCTGCCCACCCAACTTTCAAAGGGGCTGCGCCTGCACATACACCCGGGCTGACATATTTTTGGTTTCAGCGCTAACAGGGATCTCGAGGGCTCCTACATATGGAAGCGCAGCTTCCGCGGCGGCTCTCCTGCAGCCAGCGGGACGTTCCCAGGRCTGCGCGCCACAGCGCGCTGCTCCCTGCGCTTCCGCGCGCGGAAGATTCCTGAAGGATGCACTCAAGGGAGCCGCGCGCCTCCACGCACGGTAACTTGGGGCTGCTTTGCCTCCAGTCGCCGGCTACCATTTCCCTCAGCCCCACGCATTAAACACCCTTCCCGTTTCCTTGCAGGCGGCGTGGGAAGGGGGGGAGGACGGGAGGAGGGATTTGTTGAAGGAGAAAGGCGCGCAGAAAACGGTTACGGCGAATTTCAGAAGGATTTTGGGGGGCAGGGAGGACACAGGCACTTATGAGCCTTTGCTTTCTTTCTGGAGGCGGGGGGGGGCGGCTGCGCGGGCGCGGCCCTGGCGCCGCTCCGCGCCTAAAAAACAGCGCAAAAAAATAAATAAATGAGCGGATCAAACGAGCGAGGGGCTCCGGCTGCCACGGCCCCGCGCTCACGCTCGGCGAGAGGCGGCCCGCGAGCCGCCCCCTCCCTCCCTCCCTCCCTCCTCCTCCTCCCCGCGCCGCGATCGCGATCCCCCCCGCCCCGCTCCTGCATATTTTCAAGGCTGCTTTAATTCCTGCAGCAAATTCCTCGCTCCCAAATTTGGGCGCAAAAGGAGAAAAGGGGGGCGGGGGAAGGGATGGCGGGATGGCGAAGAGTAGGGAAAGGAGAGATGGGGGAAAAAAAAATAAAGAGAGGAAATATCCCCGGCATTTTCATGTGTCCCCCCCCCCAGAGCTAAACTAGCGCCCTACACGATTTCGGCGCGGCAGGAAATGATGGGGGGGCCGGAGGCAGCGCCGCGGCGCAGGAAGGCGGGGGGCGGCCGTGGGCATGGGGGGCCCCGCGATGGGGCCGCGGCCCCGGCCCGCGAATTTCCCCCCCACCTCTCCGCCAGGAAACCCCATCCCGCCGCGGGCCGGCGCCGCCGCCCCCTCACGGCGCCCCGGCGCGCGTCAGGCGCGGCCGCGGGCTGGACACTCACCCATGGCGCCGGCGCTGCTGTGACGGCC